>PVKY010002855.1:0-23750 GCA_004027775.1 Bradypus variegatus | reverse complement strand
GGAACAACAGGGAAAACCGGAAGTGAGGCTGATGCACTCAGGCCTCCCTATCTAATAGCCCATCTGTCCTGGAGCTGTCCGCTGTCCTTCCGCCAGGCTGCATGGAGGAGGAATTCTCTCTCCAGGTAGTTCCCTAGGGCCTGGCCCTCAGTGCTGTGGACAGGTGGAGGCACATCGCAGAGGAGCCCATGCTGAGGGAGGTGAGGGCTGAGGTGTGGGGATGAGGCTGTAGCATGGAGAGGAAGCCCTGATTGAGTATAGATTTTAGATAACTCTTTTCATATATTTTCCTGCCCCATTCCCTGTGTGATCTCCTGGGACATAAATTATACATGTGTTAGCTCCCTTGATATTTCCTGCAACAAGGGTCACCAAAGTATGCTTGATATTTTCCATAATTTTTAACTATTTTCTTCTGATCAGATAATTTCTATTGCTTTTAGTTCAGTGATTTTTATTTTCTTTTCATCAGTCCACTGTTGAACCCACTCAAAATTTTGTTTTTTATTTAAGGTATTTGTTGTTGTCAGTTCTAGAGTCTCCACATAGCCCCCACCCATTGGTTCCATGTCTCTTATCAGACCCCCTATCTGTTTATGAATATAAATAGTTTTCTTCCACATCCTGTCAGCTAATTCCAACATGTGAGTAAATTCATCATCAGTTTCTATTGATCAATTTTCTTTTTTTGTCTTTCGTTATGTTTCCTATTCTTTATGTTTCAAGTTGGTTTTGAGTGCTCACTGGATATCATGGCACATATATGTAGAAATACTTCCTTTTGTTATTATCTTCATTGGAATGTGTTCATGATAGTCCTAGCCTGCTATTATCTTGCAATACTCCAATCCAAGTTCTGCCTTCCCTACAATTAAAAGTGGTGTGAAAGCACTGCTCAGCCATATTAGCCTTATCACTGTTGTTATTTGCTCACCGCTAAGAATCTGACTGATGTTTGTGATAAAAGCAAAAGCCAAGGCTTACAGCTTAGCCTCTAAGCAGATTTTGGGGACCTACTGCTCTCTGACCCCCTTCTTTTCGTGATATTTCCTATATTTTATTACCATTGACTCCTCAAGTCAGAAGGCTATTTGTCACTGCTGGCTCTTTAGCCTATCTCACTGTGCAGCTTGGGGAGTACACTTAGGTAAACAGCCATAGAATTGCAAATACTTCATAATGGCATTCTCTATTTTAAGGGCTGAGTCCGCTGTTGTTTCTACCTGCTTTTGTTTAATTTCATCTAGAGTTTACAATGGTTATTGGAAGGGAACACTATAATGATGAAAGAACTGCATCTATTCCTGGAAGATATCTAATTACCCTCAAGTTTTACTTTGATTGAGTAGCATTCTTAGATTGTCAGGATAGCTGTAACAAATTATCAGAGACTAGTTGTCTTAAACAACAGGACTTAGAATCACAGTTTTGCGGATGTAAGTCCACACTCATGGTGTGGGCAGGCCATGCTTTCTCTTTGGTCTGTTGCATTCTGGTGGTGGCTTTGTGACCATCCATGACTCAGTCAATGGCTCTGTCCCACTGGCCTCCCTCTCCTTCTCCACCTTCTACTGAAATGTGTCTAAATGTGCTTTGTTTATAAGGATTGAAGTCATATCAGATTAAGGCCCACCCTGATTCACTTTAGCCTTACCTTATTAACCAACAAAATTTTCCAAGACCCTATATACAAATGTGTTCACATCTACAGGGCTGGCAGTTAGCACTTGAACAAGTCTTTCTGGGGGACATATTTCAGTCCATACCATGTAATGTTGGGCAGTGTTGAACAGAGATTCCTTTGTGGGAAAAGCAGGGTGACAGATAGCAAGGAGAAGCACTGCCTGGGTCCACACAACAAAGGGTCCTGATGCTGCATCCTGCCGAGGGTTTAGAGGAAAGAGGCTCCATATTAGTACAGTTGTCAAAGACTAGATGATGAACATCACTGAGCAGCAAACGCACTTGAGGTCTTCATGCAAATACAGGAAGGAGCACGGATGGAGTCACAGGGTCCCAGGCAGACTTATCTGGCAGGGATAGATGGGAATCTGTGATATCCAACAGCTGGGAGATGATGGGGAATTCTGTACATCCCTCAACAATATTTTACTGAGCCCTATGTAAGCTCGGTTCTGTTACACGTTAAAGAATATTGTCAAGAAAGTGAAAAGGCAATCTAAAAAATGGAAGAAAATAGTTGAAGTCATATTTGATAAGGGATTAATACCCAGAATAAAAAAAGAACCTCTATGTCTCAACAACAAAAAGACAAACATCCCTAATAAAAATATCAAAAGACTTCAATGAACATTCTTCAAAGATGATGTACAAATGACCAATTAATACATAAAAAAGATGGTCATCATCATAAGCCTTTATGGAAATAGCAGTCAAAACCATAAATAGATAACACTTCACAAAGACTAATATGGATATTAATAAAAAATAAAAATTGAAAATAACCATAGGCCATGATGTAGAGAAATTGGAAACCTTGTGTGTTGAAGGTGGAAACAGAAACTGGGGCAGCTGCTGTGTAACACATTTTAGCATTTCCTTAAAATGTGACTTAGACAGATACTTGTACACCAATTTCCTAGGAGAATTATTCAAAATATTCAAAAGGATGGAAACTACCTGATTAGTTTCCTGGCTGCTAAAACAAATAGCATACAGTGGGTTGGTTTAAACAACATGGATTGGCTAATCGTTTTGAGGCTAGAAGTCAAAAGTCAAGCCATTATCAAGCTGTTGCTTTCTCCCAGAAGACTGTGGTGTTCTGGGGCTGGCTGCCAATGATCCATGTTCTTGGCTTTTCTATCACACAGCAATGCATGTAGCAATGTTTCTGGGCTCAACTGTTTTCTGGCTTCTTTTCCTGGCTTTTGCTGTGTGTCTGAATTTTTCTCTGCTTATAAAGGACTCCAGTAATAGGAGTAAGATCCATTCTGATTCAGTCAGGCCACATCTTACCTGAAGTAAACTCATCAAAAGATCCTGTTTACAAGGTAAACTCACTGCGCTCCCCCCTACATGGGACCCAACGCCCAGGGGTGTGAACATCCCTGGCAATGCAGGATATGACTCCCGGGTATGAATCCGGACCCAGCATCGTGGGACTGAGAGTATCTTCTTGAACAAAAGGGGGATGCAAAATGACACGAAATAGAGTCGGTGGCTGAGAGATCTCAAATGGAGTCGAGAGGTCACTCTGGTGGACATTCTTATGCACTATATAGACAACACCTCTTAGGTTTTAATGTATTGCAATGGCTAGAAGTAAATACCTAAAACTACCAAACTCCAACCCAGCAGTCTGGACTCCTGAAGATGATTATATAATAATGTAGATTACAAGGGTTGATAGTGTGATTGTGAAAACCTTGTAGATCACACCCCCTTTATCTAGTGTATGGATGGATGAGTAGAAAGACGGGGATAAAAACTAAATGACAAATGGGATGAGATGGGGGGATGGTTTGGGTGTTCTTTTTTCATTTTTATTTTTTATTTTTGTTCTGATTCTTTCTGATGTAGGGAAAATGTTCAGAAATAGACTGTGGTGATGAACATATAACTAGATGATCATACTGTGAATGGTTGACTGTATACCATGGATGATTGTATGTTATGTGCATGTGTTTGAATAAAACTGAATTAAAAAAGAAAAAGATCCTGTTTACAATGTGTTCACAGTCCCTGGAATGGATTAAGATTAAGAACATGTTTTCCTGGGGTTCTTAGCTCCAGATCCCACACTATACAAGTGTCCATCCTTGATAGGAATGGATAAAAATCTGTGATAGCCATACTGTGTAATATTATCTATGAAAGAGAACATGTTTATTGGTGCACAGTTCAATATGAACTTTTTCAGCCATATGAAAAGAGAAATAAGCCAAACACAAAAGCCACATATTCTATGATTCCATTTATTAGAGAAAAATCTTTGGAGACAGATTGTTGGTGATTGCCCAATTTAGGGGAGAAGTGGGGATGGGAACTGACTACTAAAGGGTAAGGGGTTTCTTATATGAAGTGATTAAAATATTCTGGAATCAGATGGAGTGATGGTTGCACAATACTGATAATATTCTTAAAGAAACAATGAATGGTACACTTTACCTAGGTGAATTTCATGGTACATGCTTTATATCTCAATTAAAAAAAAAAAAGCCTCCAGCATACTCCTGGAGCCTGGAGCCTGAGAAGGTGTCCATGGGCCATCACTGCCATGTTCCTAGACATGCTCATTAACAGCTGGACCCCTTGAGGACCCAATACAAGACACCAGGAGAATGCAAGATCCTGTTCCTAAACACAGAGATGGTGGGCTGTGGACTGGAATTAAGAAGAGAGGGAGGCAGTGATGCACCCAAGACTCCACTGCCCTGGATTTCTCCACCGGGTTTCCTGCCTGGGGAATCCTTGACACTGAATTCCACCTACTCAGGCAACTAAAAATTGGACCTCTGAGGAGAGAGGGAAAGAGAATGGGGAAAACCCATAAGGAGGGCATCCTCCCCCCAGTGGCATCCTCCAACATGGACATGAGAGTGCTGTGGGCCAGGACCTGGGAAAACCAGCACAGCTGGGAGATGGTCTTGGGGGCTCTTAACACATGGTCACTGAGGTCACATGGACACAAGTTACTGTGTCCTCCAGGGAGGGAGCTCATTTGCATGAAAGCCCCACCCTACACAGGGACTAAGAGGTTATAATGAGAGCTGGGGATGCTGACTATGGGGTGAGTGCTCTTCAAAAGCACAGCCCCAAGGGTGTCTCCACCATGGCCTGGGCCCCTCTCCTGCTCACCCTTCTGGCTCACTGCACAGGTCAGGTGGTACTTTCTGGGTTTGGGGTGGGGACAGTCAACACAGAACCTACATGCCCCAAATCCTCTGGTAACCACGGGGTCTCTCATCTGTTTCCAGGAGCTGTTTCCCAGGCTGTGGTGACTCAGGAGACTTCACTGTCTACATCCCCGGGAGGGAGAGTCACACTCATCTGTGGCTCCAGTACTGGGGCCATCACCACCAGGAACTCTGCCCGCTGGTCCAACAGAAGCCCTACCAGGCCCCCCAGGCTCTACAGCAGGAACCAGCAATAGGAACCCAGAGTCCCTGCCTGATTTTCTGACTCCCTGCGTGGGGACAGAGCTGCCCTCCCCATCACGGGGGCCCAGCCCAAGGACAAGACCAAGTATTACTGTGCTCTGTGGCACAGCAACTGTTTCCACAGTGGAAGACGTTGGTGCACAAGGGAGAACAAGAACAGCACCAGCTCAGCCTTGGCCCTTGCTATGAGAGCTTCTGTCTTCTTTCCTGAGAGGATGATCCAATCGTTGCAGCTAATTATATAAGTGAAACTTAGAAGCAACTTGAAAAATGACATAACTCTTTCTCAAGACTTTAAATAACAATAGAGAAAAAATAAGAAAACACAGGGCTAAATTCCAAAATATAAAAAGTAAGTATTAATCTTTATGTAGGTCTAAGAAGCTTATACTCAAGAGAATGGAGCTTCTCCCAGCGTCTTTATCCCAATTTCCAAACACTGACCCTTCCTGGGCATTGGGGCAAACATCAGAGACACAAAAGCATAAATGCATTAGCCCTTTGACCTCAGGGCCCTTTTCCCAAACAGAGCCTCTGTTACTGTCCCAGTTTCCACAGGTCCTGAAAGTTGAGGGATGTGATGGGATTGAGACATGGCAAGGGTTTGTAGGGCAGCTGTACTTGAAACATGAGTAACATTTCTCTTTAAATCAGGTCTGTATTACTCACATTTTATCTTCATTCCATCTAAAACAATCCTCTGAAAGAGAGCAAGAGAATAATTAACATCATATAAACATAAAAGTCCAAGAGAACAAAAGACATTGAAGAGAAGATAGTGGAATTGAGATGTCAAAACATTTGGGACCCTTGAGAGCAAATAAACAGAGGCCTCATCTGTCTCTGACTTTGCAGAGTGGACATTTTGAAATCCACAAGCCTGCCAGGAGGGCCCTGAATCATGAGCCAGGACTCTCTCAGGTCAGGGAGGAAACCTCAGGCTGGGAGTTCCAAGGGGCCAGGTGAAATTCACCAGAGAAAACAAGATCCCCCAATCGAGTCTTAATAGAGTCCAGTGGTACTGTGGGTCCCATGCCCCTGCCGGCAGGTCCTGGGGTTTGCTCCTCACTGATCCCACATGGTAGATGTGGACATGTGTTAGCCAGGTCACACTCAAGATCATCCTGTTGTCCCTGGTGGTGGGAGGGATACCAGTGGACAGCCTCAAAGTGGCAGCTCCTTCAAGGTCAGCCTCAGCTGCAGAGGAGGCTTCACCCAGGTCACCACCTTCTGGGACACACACGTGGTTGGTGATGGGCCACGGCCTTCATGCAAATCAACAGTCATTACTCTTGGTTGCACTGGATTATGTGCTACTTTATATACACACACACTCACAGACAATCACAAACTCACATACACATACACAAACACTGGTATTGTGGTATAACATATTGCCTAGATTCTTATGCATGATTATGGAGTAAAGATACAAAAGCATCAATTGATTGTTCAACATTCAATTGATTGTGCACCCAGTAATAATTTTAAGGATTGTGATTAAATTGATTAATCATAAATTGCTACCAACTTACACCCCACATTCTGTCCATGTGAGAGCCCTTCCTCCACACCTCTCCACCAGTGGCTGCAGGCAGACCCATCTCCTGGGATACTGGGATGGTCTTGGGACAGGTGAGAATCAAGCAGAAAGAAGGAAGTCTGGCTGAGGATTCTGGGATGTGCAGGCCTCGAGCTGTCTGGGGTGGGGCCTCCTGCTCCAGCCACGGCTGTGTGGACACGGCCCACCCTTGGCAGGACATGGGGACCTGTCCAGTCCTGGGGAAAAGGCTGGGGCTCGGGGCCAAGGCCCCGCACTGCAGTGGACTTGAAATGGACGAGGGTTGAGGGACACCCAGGGAGGGCCGCCTGTGCCTGGGGCTGGAGGCGGCACAGGACGCCCACCCTGGAGAGCAGCCCCCTGAGGGTCATCAGGCAGGGCTCGGTGTCAGAGTCCTGGGGACTGAGTGCAGGCCATAAGCGGCTCTTACTGTGTTAGTCCATTTACTCCTGCCCCGAATCCCATGAGGTTGGTGCTATTATAGCCATGGATGACCGCTGGGGAAACTGAGGCAGGGTGGTCGGGTTGACCTGCCCACAGCCACCCAGTAAGTGGCAGTTCTGTAAGTCCATCCTTGGATCCACAGCCCTGTCCTGCCACCAGGAGAGAAGTCTGGGGACAAATGAAGAAGCAACGAAAGGCCTCTCCTAAGATGTAGGGATGGTCAAGACTGGGGCCAGTTCCTCCCCTAGTGCATCGTTCCCACCGGCAAATGCACTTGCGCTTGGGTTTCCTCATGCAGGAAGGCTTCTCCCATACCCTGCGGACCCCTTCTCTCCAAGACAGACTTCTCCAGACACCTGGTCCCCCACCGGCATCCATGTTGTCCCCCCACTCACCGATGGCCCCTCTGCTCCAGGGAAGCAGAGCCCTTGTGTGGCCAAGCCCAGAAGGCACTGTCCTCCTCAACTCCCCCTGGCAGCATCAGGGCCCTGCTAGGATCTCCAGGAAGTGCTTTCCCTTTCTCATGACCCACTCTCTGCTGTCCCCCAGCCCCCCTGGAGAGGCTGGGGCTCAGTTGGGGGCCTTGCTTTCCCTGCTCTCATGCCCGAGCTAGAGTGATCTCCCTGCTGCTCCCAAATCGGGCCCCGATGCACAACCACCCCAGCCCAGGGCTCCCCTGCACCCCAGCCCTGAGCGTCAGGCTGTTCCCAGGCTGCAGACAACAAGCAGGCACTCCTGACCTGACCCGGGGAGCAGAGGGCACTTTGGGGTTCCCTCCTCCAGGACACCAGCTGCTCAACCCCAGTGTGCTCCCTGCTGTGGGCCCACCCACATGTCCTGCCATTGCCCCACCTCCACGGCCCCACGTCCTCACCTCGCTGACCGTGTCTCCAGCTCTCCCTCCACCCCACCAGTACCCGCACGCCACATGCAGCCCTGAAACGTGTAAGTCAGACCACCTCTTCCTCTGATGGTGACGGCCGCGCTGGAAACACAACCCCGTCATGGCGATGCAGCCCGGTGGACCTGCCCTGCTCCTCCATCACAGCAGCACTGGCTGGGCACCTCTCTGGGCTCCGGCTCAGGGCTCATGGTCCAGAGAAAGCCAGGAGGGGTCCCTGCGCTTGGGGACTATGGTCTACTAGGGGGCGAGTGACAGACTCTCAAACAGGTGAGTAACCGAGGAGAAGGTCGGCTCCTGATAAATGCCACGAGGAAACCCAAAGGGGCGGGTGGTGGTGAGGCCACAGGGGGCTGGATTGTGCCACAAAAGGAAGGTCCACATCATCTTTGGAGAATGGGTCTTGCACAGGTGCCTGAGTGACAGCTCTCGGGGCAGGGTCCTCTGGGTTGCTGAGCTCTGGCAGGTGTCCCAGGAGGCACCCAGGGCAGAGGACAGAGGCAGACCCCAGGGTGGTATGGCCACCAGCCAAGGACATGGGGACCACCAGAAGCCAGGAGAGGCTGGGAGGGGCATCCTTGGAGCCCTGGCAGGGTGCAAGGAGGGCTAGCACCTGGATCTTGGACCTTTGACCCCCAGAACTGTCATTTTAAGCCCCCCAGTTCATTGGGATTTGTTTCAGCAGCCTTGGAAAGTGACCCAATGGGCACATTGCCATTTTATTTGGGGTGGTTGGGAAGATCTTTCCAAGGAGGTGAGGTTTGACCAGAAACCCAAGAGAAGGGCAGGGGGAGCCTCTCAGATTTCTAGGGAACAGTGACTCCAGCCAGATGGGAAAGCAGGGAGAGAGAGGAGACCTGGGTGCTGGAGAGGCGAGAGGGAGGGGACCCCCCCAGGGCCCACATCCAGGGCTCTGGGGGAAAGAGGCGCTTGGGCAACGGGGCCAGGTGGTCAGCTGGTCCTCTCCTGGAGGGCCTGGTGGGTCGCCATGAGAACAGGGTCTGTGCTCTGGGTGACCAGAAGCCCCGATTTGTTTCTCATGATTTCCTGGGCTGTGGCTTGCACAGAAACTGGGTGGGGGGCACAGGGGTCAAAAGCAAGAGCAGGGAGTCATGGTAGGAGGTTTGGAGCCCCCTAGGGACAGTCCAGGGCCAGGGTGACAGAGGAGGAGGCCACAGGTGCCTGGTGGATTAGAGAGGTCAGGACCATGGGGTCAGCTGTGGCAGATGTGGGGGGGTCAGAGGAAGGCGGGAATGCTGGTGGTCCCCAGGCTTCTGGGTCGCCAGGTGCTGAGACAGAGATGGGTTCAGGCTGGGTCCAGTCTGAGGTGCCCAGGGGATACCTGGTGGGGGGCCGGGGGGGGTGTCCTCTTACTGGTTCCTCTGCAGTCCCTGGGCTACAGCTGAATGAGCTTCCTCGCCTGTGCCCCGGGGCCTTTGCACCTGCAGGGCCCACTGCCTGGGGCGATCTAGCTCAGGTTCCTCGTGTGCCCCCTTCCCAGCTTCCTCATCTCCTCTGTTCACCTGAGTGGTGATGAGGAGGGTCTCCTCAGCCTGCCCTTGACAGAATGGGTGACACCAGGCCAGCCATTTCACCCATAAACTTGGGGAGGTGAGGTGGGGCAGGTGGCACTCCCCTGAACCCCCAGAAGGAAGCCTGTGGAGGCTTGGCCAGATTCCATAATGGGGGGCTTGCTGAAGCATTGCCCACAACCCTGCTCACGCAAGAGATGGTTCTTGAATTTCCTAGCTATCTACTGATTTTGATCCCTATCTACTTATATTACCCTGTAATTATGGCAAATGGCACTGGTTTTCTCCTTATTGCAAGGATGGCAAGTTTCATTTGAAAATACGCTTATTTAAGAAAAAAGAAGTGAACCAATTAAAAGAAATATGCAAACTAAACAATAGCACTGGTGGTGAGCATGCATGACCTCACAAAGAGGAAAGGTCAGGAACTGAAGGTTGGGGAACATTTGCCAAAGACAGGGAGATGGGAGGGGGACAGAAGGAGAGGAGGGGGAGTGAGGTAGCGGGGGCAGGATGAGCCCACCCCAGGAATCCTAGAAGGGGGTGCAAGGACTCCATCCCCAGCAGACACTGGAGTGGAACCCCAGAGCACTTCCAGGCCATCCCACAGCTCTTTTCTTTCCTTTGAAGCTAATTCTACACCCTCTTTGTGAAAGTGAGTCAGAGTTCCTCCCGTTACAGGAAGTTGATCAAGAGAAGTTAGAGACCAGAAAACCTAGGCAGGAAAGCATGTTCCAGGCCAGCCCTGGGGAGAAGCTCTGATGGGGGCTCTAGGCAGGAGGTCTGAAGCTGAAGGCGTGCACCCATGCACACAGACCCATGTGTGTATACAAGCATGGGCACACGGGTGCACTCACACACACACACACATGGGCACATGCACACACACACAGGCCCACGCCACTCACTGGCTAAGCTGCTGCCTGCCTGGCTGCCCGCTCTTGTACGCAGAGAGACACATAGGAAAGCCTCTCCTTCCCCAGGCTGGACGTTACGGCCCGGGCCAGGCCAGGCGGGCATTGCGTCGAGCTTTCCTCATGTGGAAAGACCTGCAAGCTCACGGCTGCCCCAAGCCAGCCCCGGGACAGCCTCCTGCTGTTTGTCTTGAAAAGCAGCAGCAGCCCGTTAGGGCAGGTGAAGGACGCATGGCCCAGGATGACACGGAGGGTGCAGAAAGACCCTCCGGACTGGGGAGAAAACCAAGCAGCGGAGGGAGGTGGGGGCTCAAAGCTTTGACTGGAGCATGCTCAGATACACACACAAAGACCTTTTCTGTGGCCCAGTGGTGTGGGCAGGGTCCTGTCTCTCCTGGGTGAGGCGTACTGGGGAGCACTGTGGCTTTCCCGCCTCTGGGTCCTGGGCATGCCCAGTGTCCTGCCTGAATACCTCTCACTGCAGCTACCCCCAGGGGAAGGTGGCAGGGCTGCAGTGATGTCCCCTAACTCCCTACACCTCCAACGTAGACGAGCCCCAAGGGACAGTCCCCTCTGAAGAGAAGGTAGCTGGGGGTGCTTGTGGGTTGCAGCACCAGGGGCTCGGGGGCTGCAGCAGAGTTAAGGCAGGGTAAGAACCGTGGATCCGTGCTGGGCTCGCCATCTGCAAGAGGTCATTTTGCTTGTGAAATCCAAATCCTGCTCTTCACACCAAGTAGAAAACAACCTGCAGGTCTTAGTGGCCCACCTCCAGGATTCCCTGTCCACTGGTTCCAGTTAATCAGGTGCCAAGGAGAGGGGTACCCCTGAAAGGCAGCGCCTCCTAGACCCCATACTTATAGACCCCGCAGGACGCTAACACATCCCGACCCCCTCCTAGGGCAGACCTGGCTGGACAGTCAGCGTGGTGAAATCTCTGCATCTGCCTCTGACCGGGATAATTGGTGAGCCGAGGGGCCAGGGGAGGGGGCAGCAGGAGCAGAGGCCTGGGGGAGCTCCAGAGGACGTGGCCTCCACCCCCAACGCTGAGGGCAGCGGTGACGGACATGCCGTGTGTTTGTTTGCCCCTCCCCTTTCTCAGCATGCCCTGGTGACAGACACCGAGGGGAGGCCCCGCTGTCGGGGGGAGCTGCTCCGAGCAGCTGCACAGGCTTTCTAGGCACAGGAACCACTTACACCCAAGAATGGGAAAATGAGGGAGAGGGCCGCAACATGGTGATTCCTGGATGGGTGATTTTGAGGGGACGGCTGCTCCATTCAAGATGGCCTTCTTGGGGGTCTTCCTGTACAACCCAGCTGCCTGCCTGCCCCTCTGGAGCCCTGGACACACCTAAACCCAGGGAAGGGACCCCATGTGGGGCGGGGGCCATGAGGTCAGTTCACGGAGTGGTGGGTGTTCCCATCACACCTGATGACATGGCATCTGCCTGGGGGTGTGCTGAGTTATGTCCAGCCAGGCCCCCTCCCGCCTCCCAAGGCCCACTGCTGGGCCCCTCACTCACCAGCACCCTTCAGGGTTGCACAGGGCCGTCACTGTGCCTGGGGCAGGACTCGAGGAGGGGGGCCTGGGCCCAGGAGCCATCTGCTCTGCGGGGTTGAGGACTTAGGTTTTCCCACCCCGTTTGTGTCCCTGCAGATGCAGGACCCCCTGCTCTGCAGGCCACATGGGCTGAACAGGGACATCTGTAAATGTGCCCAGTAAACAGTAATGCTCAATAAATGTCTAGCTTATGTGGTTTGCACTGGGCACAGCTGAGGCGAACCTGGGCCTCACTTAAGCTCTCTGAGCCTCAATCTCCCTAAAAAGGGAAAATCCTGCCTCTGAGGGTGGTTGTGGGGGCTACCTGGGGGACTGTGAGGTGCCCAGCACCAAGGGGGGTGTCCTGGTCCCCCTGCCCCCAGCAACTGGCACCTGCTGTTATTGCACCCTGGGGGGTTTCAGGAGCGAGCCCTGAAAGCAGTGGGGGAAAAGCCCGGGTTCCATCTGCAGGGGCAGTGGGAAGCCTGGGAGAGAGATCTGCTTCTTGGATCTGTGATTTCCCCCATTTTCCAGGGAGGTGCCCTGACCAGAATCTCTGAGATGCACCCCCAGGGGTCACTGAAGTCTCCAGAGCAATCCCCCTCCCAGGTGAAGCACGGCCGTTATCCCGAGAAGAGGCCCACCCCCCAAATGCCTTCGTTCCCTCAATACCTCCGTTGCAATGGGATGGCTCGACCAGAGGGGCCCCGTGGGCTGCAAGGCTGGTAAGAGGCAGGACTGGGCTCTCTTATGCCCCCCAGGCTGCTGACCCACTGTTGAATCTGAGCAGGTGTGGCCAGAAGGAGACCCCCCACCCCACTCCCCAATCCCACCAGAGTCCTGGGTCCGAGGAGGTGGGCAGACACTCCCTGACACCCCACCCTCCCGTACTCTCCTTCTGCAATCCCTGCTGAGGGGTCAAATATCATCAGACTGGAACATTCTGGAGGGAGCACTGTGTTTGGGGGTGGGAATCCATGGCAGAACCCCCCTAGTCTTCTAAACCCTCTAACTCAGCAGGTTATGTGTGGAGCAGAAAAACAACCTCCGTCGGGAGGAGTGGCCCAGTGCTGGAGGGGCCCCCGTCCCTGCGAGCCCCAGCCCCAGCTCTGCTCCCCACCTTGGTGGGGAAGAGAGGTTTGCAGGGAAGTTTCTGCAGCTCTCTCTGCCTCAGCGTTTGTGAACCAGGCACGTGGGGCTCCTTCCTGCTCCCCGGGGAACTGCAAGAATAAATAACAAATGGTTACAAAGAGGATTAGGGTCCTCTAGCCACGTGATAAAGAGGCATAAAAGATTAATCTCTTGCCCAGGCAACACGACCCCAGCAATTTGAAAGCCAGTTTTACTCCACCACATCCATTAAGGGCTCTGCTGAATTAAAAGAGACGCAAAAGAAAACCTTGAGGGGTTGTTCTTTCACAAGCACAATGTTAACAGAAAAGATATGTTTTTAGGTGAAAATGCTCATTGGGGTGAGTGGTGATGAGTCTACAGCGAGACTTCCTGACACTCATCCAGGCTTTGTGGGAGGTAACTGGGTAAAGGAGGTTCACAGCCTTAGATCCGGAAACCCCATTCATATAAATCAATCCTAAGGAAGTGGCTCAGGAGAAGAAACCAAGTTAGATGCATGTCAGTGTTCATGACTCACTTGGAAGAGTGGAAAGACGGTGGGTCTCTAAGGAACGAGTGTGCAAGGCAATTATGGGGAAACTCTAGGAGAGGACATGGGCTTCCTGTTTGGGAAGGTGCTTCTGCTGGAATGTGACGAGAGCAGAGGTGACGGCACAACAGGTGAGCACCCAGGGCCCTCTTGCTCGGAGCCAAGGCTGCTCTCTGGCGGGGAGGGCTCAGTGTACCAGAAGCAGGGAAGGGGACTCCACGAGGGCAGGGGCCTCACGGGGGCTGGGCCACCTGGGCTGGGGGAACCAGTCTGTGCACCCCTGAGCTCGTAGTGCCCCTTATCTGACATCTTGGTGACCCTGGCTTGGGGGCATGTCCTCAGGTAGCTGTGTGACCTGAGGTGAGGCAGAGCACCTGTTGCTCTCTGTTCCCTCACCTGGGTGCCCAGGCAACCACGGCCCCGTCCCCCAGGAGAGGGGGAGGCTGGGGGGGGGCAGATGCAGGCGGGTATTCAGCTGGGTCCTCGGCCAACCACAGGTGCGATACAAGTACCGACAGTGGCGGTCATTGTCACTGTTGATATCATCTCCCAAAGGGTCAAATGGAGGCCACAACTCATCTCCCTGCAGAGAGGGCACATGCTTTCTGCCGTCCCGCCCCTGCCCCCAGCTCCCCTGAAACACTCCTGGGACTGTGACCTGCCTGGCATCAGGGGCCTCAGGGTGAAAACGTGAGCAGCTTCCTCACTGCACCCACCATTGAGGCTGTGGACCATGTGAACTGTGTGGAGGGGCAGAAGGACAGAAACCTCTGCCCGGATGCCAGGTGGCTTGGGGCCTGGTCTGTCCGCCTCCGATTCCAGGCCCAGGACCACGGCAGCCTGGGCACGCAGGCGGCACGCACAAGTGGCTCTGCTCGGCCGTCTCAGCCCTGCACTGGGCACTGCCTGCTGTTCAAGGCATGGCAGGATTGTGCCTGGGGGGGAAACGCTTTGGGGAGGGGGCACTGAGCAGAGCCCTGGGCTTCAGGCTGGCTGCCCCCCCCGTGTGAGAATTAGATTAAGTTTAGCTTTCACACAGGGTGGGGGCAGCTGAGGGGAATGGCAGAGGGTCAAGAAGCCAAGCTATAATTGGTGGCTGGTCCTCCTGTTTATCCTCCCACTGTCCTTGCAAGGTGGAGCCTGGGGGGTAGAGCTTCCTAAAATAGCTTCATAAGTTGTTACCAAACTAGCTCAAAGGGCTCTGCAGTTAAAGAACAAAGGAAAGAGGGGTGGAGACTTGTTTCAAGTTTGTGCAGGAGACTGTTTTTCAAATGTTTCCAATATGGGCGGGCTGCATGTTTCAAATTTGCATGGGCTAGTTAGGCTTGTGGAATAGAATGTAACCTCTGGAGTATCCAGCCACTGGAGAAACAGGGGAGGGACTTATGGTTAGGCATAGGGAAAAAATACTGCTGGGTCTATTGTTCTGGGACCCAACCCCCACATTGTGGTTGGGCACCCATTTTTGCAAGATCGTGAATAAATTTTTTCTTCTCCACAATTGGGTGAGCGTTTATTCCTTTTTTAGGAATAGTGCTTGTTTCTCACACCTGGCCAGGGCCCTCTGTGCCTCTCAGCCTCTGATGGCTTCTCCCTGCCCACTGCAGCCAGCCTGGGGGAGATGAAATCGGGGAGCCCGTGGGGGGATACCTGCCTCTTTGCCAGCCCCCGAGGAACCCAGGTTTGGCCCAAGCCTTCAGTTTGAGGATCTAGAGCTTGTGGAGTGGCTGGAAGGCCCCCAGGTGGAGGAGAGGACAAGAAGAGGAAGCTGGAAAGCAGGCCTGGCCAAGGGCAGCCTCAGGGTTGACCCACGGCTTCATTCCCTAAGTTGAGTTGCACAAATACATGGACTTGTTGGAATTGTGGCATGTCACCCCCAACCCTCCCACCCTCCACTACAGCAGCAAGCCTGGGACTTTACTGTAGGGAGGCTGGGAGGTGAGGTCAGCATTGGAGACAGCATGATGACACCCCCCCCCTGACGTGGACTGTGGGTCCTGGGCAGTGGCCACACCTGAGTCTTCTAATTCTTGGATCAATGAAGGAACAAATGATGTTCAACTCCAGGTCTCTCACACCAAGCTGTGGACTCGGAGAGGTGGACCTTCCCCTCTGAATGACCTTGGCTCCTCGACTTACAACAAGCCTGCAATGCCCCCTGGGTCCCTTTTTTTCCTTTTTGGAAGTGTTACTGTTTCTTCTAAAACACCATTTCAGGGGCCCGCATCTCCCTGTCTGGGGGTCTGAATCCCACAGGGAGCTGCTGCCCACCCGCCCCCAGTGGCCTTCCCAACCTGTCTTTCCGAATGAAAAGGAAAAGGGCAGTGGCATTCCAGGTGCCCCGGAAGGGTCTGGCACCAGCCACTTGTTCCCTCAGGCCCCTCCCGCTGCCTTTTTAAAGGGTGCAACGTGAGCGGGGGGCACTTGTGCTCCTGGGGGGCCGAGGGTGACTGGGAACTGAGATTCGCAACTGTGCTTCCTGATGGCAGGACCCAGCGTGTGCGTCCTTCCCGGGGACAAAGAGGCTGAGGCGGCCCTGGGCCCGCTGTCCCCCACACCTGGACACCTCCTGGCCTGGGAAGCTAAAAATACCCATGTGGGAAAGTCAGGACCCCCTGGGGCCGCTGCGGGAGAGGTGCAGGGATGAGAGGGGCAAGTGTCCAGGACAGCTGGGTGGCAGGGCTCTGGGAAGATGGGGGCACAAGCCCCGGACGCTTAGCATCGCTGGATGGAGCCATATTCCAGGTGGACTGGGAAAGTGACAGCAGCACCTGCCATGCATAGCAGGAGGCTTCACGCAACCCTGATAACCAAGGAAAGCCTGGGGACCCTTTCATCAGAGCCTCTAGCTCTCAGTGTTTCCTGGGCACTGCTTTAGGGAGAAGTGGAAACACAGAAAGGTTCACAAATAAACTAAAGTTGCTATGGAACCTGCTCAGAGGGCGGTTGCACCCCCTGCATCAGTGTCCCCTGGCAGGCAGAAGATGGCACTGGTGGAGCTGCTCCCAGGCCCCAAGCCTGTGCTTCAGGGACCACGGGGTGGTCCTGATGTGAGCACTGAGGGCTGAGGACTCAGTCTGCCAGGGCCACCAGGCCCCGTGCCATCTGCAGCCGTGGTGCGGAACCGTCACTGATGTGGGAAGGCTGTGCCCTGGCCCTGCAAGCCCACAGGGGTCCTCCAAGTACCACTGTTGAGAGGGACACAGACCAATGCACAGGAGAAACGGTCTGTACAAGGACAGGCAGACGAGGGTGTGGCCTGGGCCCCGCTCGCCGCCGAGGTGGCGTTCCTGCCTCCTGCCCGCTGAACCCTGAAGCCAGCAGCTTTCTCTCCTCTGCCTTTTCTTTTGCTCTCGGTTTCTCAAGAGTATCAAGAGCCATTTGGGTAGCAGAGAATAAAGTGAAGGGTGCAGACATGGGCGCTGAACTGCTCAGGTTCAAATCTCAGCTCCTCCTCATATAGGGTCATGACCTCGGGAAAGTCGCTTAACCTCAGGGAGCCTAATGGGGATGGCAGCAGGGACTTGGTGGTGGGACAGCGAGAAGTCAATGAACCCAAGCAGCGCTGGGGCTTGGGAGAGCTCGGCAGGGGTTATCCCCCATCTGTGCACCTCTCATCAGGGGGCCACCTCCGCCCGCCCCCTCACTGCCAGTTACGGGTGGAACAGGGGCAGTCCTGACCCTTGGTACCGCACATGGAAGGAGGATCATTGCAGATGGGGAGTTAAATGAGGTCACCCTGGAGCAGGGGGACCTAAGGCCAATGTGCCTGGGGTCCTCGTGAGGAAAAGGAGGTGAGGCGCAGGGGGGAGAAGGTCAAGTGATGACGGCGGCAGAGGTGTGAGCCACCTGCCTGCAAGCCAAGGACTGGCAAGGACCGGCAAGCACAGGCAAGGACAGGTGGCAATGCCAGAAAACACAGGAGGCAGAGGAGGAGCCTCCCTGCAGGGTCAGAGGCCACAGCCCCGCCCACACCTGGATTTCTGACTTCGGCCTCCAGGCTGGGAGACGACAAGTGGCTGCTGTTTCAAGCCCCCCAGTTTGTGGTCCTTTGTGGCAGAAGCCCTGGGAAATGAAGAGACCACCCCAAACTCACTGGTCTCTGGACCCGGCTCCACCTCTTGCCTCTTAGTGGGAGCTGCCCACCCCCCGGCTCTGGGCTAATACAGGGTGTCCCCCTGTGCATTCTGAACTTTGGGTCATGACCTTCACCTTCCCACTTGAAGCAAGCTGTGGCCACACCTGTGCCCTGCCCTCTGCCCTCTTCACTCCGGGACTAATCTGGGGTGATAGTCCACTCCCAGGACATGTGGGTGGCAGGTCCCTGTCTTCTTGATGCCCTTGGCTGAGACACAGACCTCGAACCCCACCTGGCAGCCCCAGCATGGCGCCTCCTGCGCAGGACCCCTCTTCCTGCCCCTCTCCTATCTGGGCACCCCAGGTGGACCCAGGGCTAAAAGCCCGGGGGCATCCTGGGCCCCCCTCCCAGAACCAGCTCGGTCCAGTCCATGGCGGCTGTGGTCTTGATTCTTTCCTTCCCACTCCCTCCACTCGTTCACTCAGAAAAGCTTTTGGGGCCCGCACCCTGGGCCAGACACTGGGGTACGGCAGCAAGTGAAACAAAGTCCCCCAGCCTTGGGGCGGGCACACTCTGCTGCACTGCTCCCGCCGCTAGGACCCCTGTTCGATCCCACCCACGGCAGTGCCCATGGCGGTGCCTCCAGGCTCCCTGGCCATTTCCCACGGCTCCCACGGTCACGTCCCCACTGCACCCGAGCTGCTCTCCCGCCACTGTCCAGCCCACCTGTCCGCCCTCCAGGGCCTCGTCAAAGTCTGTCCCTCTGCCAAGCCTTCCCTGCCTTGCAAGTTCTGGGTCAGATGCCCCCATCCCCGTGGCCTCTCTTCCCCCATCAGCAGGGACCCTCCCCGGCTGCCCCTCCCCTGCGTTACTGCACCCCTCTCCCAGCTCTCATGCCTGGCGGGTGGAGGTGGGTCCTGCTCATCCTCGGCCCTCCGAATATCTGCTCACAGGTCTTCATTCATCATTGGTGTTTATAGGTTTCAAACAGTACTTTAAGTTTGGTTTATTTTTAAGGTTGGGTTCCCCAGAATCTCCTCATCTGAGGATTCTAGTTATTCCTCTGGAAGGGGTGGGAAGGGCACTGCTTCCAGAGAGCCGCTGCCACCTGAGCTCCCCAGCCAACGTCCGGTTGCTGCTGCCCCGGACGCGAGTCTCTTTTACACCGAGCCACCATAAAGCTGCTGGGGGTGGATGATGAAACATGTCCCTGTGAGGGAGGGCGGGGCGCTGGGCTGGGGGCTCCACAGACAGGCGGGCAGGGGTGCACCTGCACCCTGGTCATGCTACGCCAGTTTTTCTAGAAAAACGGCCATGTGGGCTCCAGGTGGGGCAGCTTTGGGCTCTGTCTGTGTTTGGAAGGCACCAGGGAGGGCTGCCATTTACTAGTTCCTGCTGCGTGCTGGGCACCGGCCTGCACGGCTACTTGCGAGGCGAGATGAACCCTCTGCCAGGGCCAGGGCCATGATGGGAGGCAGATGAGCCTGTGGAGGGGGCCCTGGAGGGCCACAGGACCCTCGGAGTCACCCACTCACTGGGGCACCCAGCTCTACAAGGAATCGGGTTGCAGGTTTGTCTCTATACCTGCTGGGGGGATCTGAGGATACGCCGTGCTTGGCTGTTGCCCACTGAGTTAGATGACGCCTCTCAAAGTTTCGGCACCCAGGGCTCCCGGTGGCCATGGGGACCTATTCTAACGCGGTCTGGAGTGCAGGTGGGAAGCCGGGGAGAGGGGCCCACACCTCTCTGCCTTTCCGTTCCTGATACTGTTCTGCCTGGCGCGGCATCAAGGTGGACCATTCTGGAAGTGCGGGTGCTGGGATGATGGGGAGATGGCAGCCTTCAAGGAGAACATGCAGGAAGGCAGGAGCCAGCAGTGGAGGTAAGACAAGTAGGGGGGGGTCACCCTGCGGGTTATGCTCATGCGTCCCCACCATGCACACGCCTCGCAGAGGCAAGAGTGGCCCCCGAGACCCCAGGCAGCAAGGGTCAGAGCTGGACACGAGGATGTGCTGATGGCAGGTGCCATCAGGCTGGGGCAGGCAGCCCTACAGGTGGAGCCAAACGCTAACCCTGCAGGGTGCAAAGGGGAGGCTGGGCCCGCTGAGCTGAACGGGATGTGGCAAAGGGTGAGAAGACCCCATGTGAGCCTGGGTGGGGAGACGCAGGCACCTGCTAAACACAGGCCAAATGGACGGAGGCCAGCGGCTCTCTCACCCCAGCCCAGAGGGATGGAGGCCCGAGTCTCACTGTCTCCTCGAAGACTCACTCCCAAGGAAGCAGGCGGAGGGGCAGGGGTGTGGGGGGCTGTGGGCAGAGTGGGGCCTCCCATTTCCCAAGAGAGGAGTTTCCAAGGCCTTCAGGCTGAATCCTGACCCTCCGTCCAGCTCACCTGCCCGTCCAAAGAGACCTATGAGTGGGCAGGTGGGAGCGTCCGGCATTCGCTGGTGGGATGGGTGGGGGGTACCCACCTCGGGGTTCTGGCAGAACTGAGGTCTCCTCATTACTGGGAGGCTGGGCTCAGTCTCACCGCTGTTCTATGCCTCAGTTTTCCCACCCAGGCCAACTGGCCTACTTCATGAGGTTATTTACAAGGACCCAAAGCAAAGCATTTGGTCAAAAGTGCAGCTTAGAGTCGGGGCGTGGTGGAGGGAGGTTCTTTTCTTTCATCTCACCAAGGGACTCAGCTCCCCTGTCCCCTGTAACCCCTCACTCATCCCTTCCACTGTGCTGAAGAACAAAATCCTCGTGCTGGGGGCCTGCCAGGCCTGGCAGTGCTGGACTCACCAGAGAGTGCTCTGCAGCAGGTGGCACTGCATGCTCTGTCCCCGCCAGCCCCTCCAGTGACTCAGACATCTCCCCTGCCTGTCAGCAACACCCCAAAGAGGCCTCCTATGGGCAACCACACGCCGGCCACCAGTCACGTCCATGGGTCACTGGTGTCTCCTGTTGGGAGAGCCAAAGGAGAGAATGGGGCTCAAGTCAGCAGAGAGGCGTGGGGTCTGACCTGCCCCGGCACTAACCCTCTGTGACCCTGGAGAAGTCACTATGCCTCTGAGAGAGAAGATGCTGGACTGCATGATGGCCAGGACAGCCCCTGGAAGCTTCCGCACGCCTCTTCTCCATGAGGTGAGCCCTCCTGGCCACTGGGGGTGGGGTGGAGGAGGATGTGGGGTCTCCAGCGCTGGATGCCTTCAGAGGTGGCCCTGCCCAAGCACTGCCCACAGACGCCACTTTCTGCCACATTATTCCCGGAAACAAGCTTTAACTCTGGAACTTTTGGTGACCTGAAGGACACTGGGAATTGAGTCAAGGACTAACGTGCCCTGCTTCCAGCCAGAGGCCCCGGAAGCAGAAACACATCCCCAGGGTCCTCTAAGTGGAGCAGGCATTCCTTGGATGCAAACTCCGTTGCCATAGCCTGACACCCAAGAGGTGACTCTAGAAGAGGCCTCTGTGTTCCAAGCTCTCACCAGAAATGACCAAATCAAAACTTTGTGCCACTACTCCTCCTGAACCATTTGGGTTTCGGGAGACCATTATAAAAGGAAAGAAAAGGAAGGAAGCGAGCTTGCTCAGGGATCCAAAGCCTCCCCCCACACCTGTTGCCTGGGAAACCCACTGGGCAAGAGCCTGTCCTGGCACATCTGGACACCATGACTTCTGCACAGGCGTCTTTACATCCTAGCTCTGTATCCAGACCCACAAATATCTGGAGGGCAATTCCTGGGTTTCAGGCTTTCTTGTTGACACCCCCCACCCCCACCCCTGGGCCTGGTTTAGTCCCTAGCACTGATGGGCACCCACGAAGCATCTGTTGACTGGCAGAGCCAAGGGAGCCACAGAGAAGTGGACCTGGTTTGCGAGGGGGTCCTCCATCAGGTTCAACACCCGGTGCAGCCGACACTGTTGGTGCTGTTGGGGCTGGGTGTGGCTTCACCAGCTTTCCCAGGTGGCCGCAGGCTGGCCTCATGGGTCACTGATCTCAGGGTCAGGCCCCATGCTGCGAAAGCAAGGGCAGGAGCCCAGGGACTGCACACGTGCCTGGCTCTGCAGGTGGACACATTTGCCAAGCAAGGCGACTGTCAGGTGGGTAGATGCCAGCTCCCCACACAGGTCCCCACACCCTGCAGCCTGGGGCCTGAATGCCACTTCCTTAGCTCAGCTTCCTTGGCTTGCTCTTGGCATTGGAAGGGGGCTGACATTTTTGAGGGGGAGGAGAAGTTGCAAAGAAAGAAGAAATCCTGAATCAACAGACGGGGACAGCTGTGGCCTGAACTTGCTGTTTTTGCTCCTCGGATGTGGATGTATTAATTTCCATAAATGCTAATGGCTCATTTCTCCAAGAGCTATTACTTACATCATCTCCCCTTGGATGTGGTTCAATGCAGGACAGACGAATGAAAGGGAGGAAAAGGCAGCCCCCCCACTCCTCTTGGGTACCCTGCTCCTCACCCCCTCCCAATCAGGCAACTTCAGGTCTAGTTTCTACAGTAGCCCTGCTAACTGCAGGGTCAAGATCCCCTCCCTTAAGCTCCACAGCCAGGTCCCTATCATGATAGGGAGCAAAGAAAGTTACCCATCCCCGAATTGCTGAATCACAAAATGAGGCTGAGCAGGAAAGTGGGTGTTCTAGTTTGCTAATGCTGCTGGAATGCAAAACACCAGACATGGATTGGCTTTTATAAAAGGGGGTTTATTTGGTTACACAGTCACCGTCTTAAGGCCATAAAGTGTCCAAGGTAACATGTCAACAATCGGGTGCCTTCACTGGAGGATGGCCAATGGTGTCCGGAAAACCTCTGTTAGCTGGGAAGGCACATTGCTGGTGTCTGCTCCAAAGTTCTGGTTTCAAAATGGCTTCCTCCCAGGACGTTCCTCTCTAGGCTGCAGCTCCTCAAAAATGCCACTCTTAGCTGTACTTGGGGTATTTGTACTCTCTTAGCTTCTCCAGAGCAATAGTCTGTTTCCAATCCATCTTCAAAATGTCTCTCATCTGCAGCCCCTGTGCTTTCTTCCAAGTGTCCCTCTTGGCTGTAGCTCCGCTTCAAAACATCATTCACAGCTGCACTGAGTTGCCTCCGCTCATCAGCTTATTTATATGGTTCCACTAATCAAGGCCCACCCTGAATGGGGGGGGCCACGACTCCAAGGAAATTATCTCATCAGAGTCATCACCCACAGCTGGGAGGGGCGCAGCTCCAAAGAAACACTCAAAGAAATCTAATCAAAACTGATAACATCTGCCCACACAAGATTACATCAAAGATAATGGCGTTTGGGCGACACAATACATTCAAACTGGCACAGTGGGGGTGGGGTGGGGAGGGGAGGGAGGTGGTGGCGAGGGAGGAAGGCAGGAAAGGGTGCCAAGGGGCTTCCTACCTGGAATGCTCCAGGATGCTCTCTCTAGGCAGAGCGTGAACCCCCTGCAGGAGCCTCCAGGACAATGCCGGGAAGAGCGGGACCAGGACGGCCTGGGTGGGGGTTGGTGGTGGCAGGGGGGCAGGTACCCGCGCCAGGCTGCGCTCCTGCTCTGCTGCAGGACGCGGTGCTGCAGCTGTGGCTCTGCATCATGCGGGAAGAGCAACAGGTAGGGAGATGGGGAAGTGCTTTGTGCCAGGGCCACGGCGGGAGGGGAAGGGCAGAGACGCTCAGGATGGGGGTAGGGGGCGATGATGGGGGGATGGGGTGGGGGGCACGGGTAGCCAGGGACCTGGTGCAGGAAGAGAGTGTCAAGGTCCTGGGGTCCTGGGGAGGGAATGCCCAAGGAGGAGAGGGGCTGGGAGCAGAATGGGTGGGACGAGGGGGAATAGGGACCAGGAGAGAGACAGAGACAGCGGCCAGGACTACGGATGAGTGCTCAGGGGCGCAGGGAGGAGAGACCCGGAGGACTGGAACCGGGAGAGCCCCGAAGGGGGCTGCACAGGGGCGGGAGAGGGGATGGGGAAGGCCGGGAGGAGGGAAGGGGAGGCGAGGCTGCGGGAAGAGGGGGGCGCA
>PVKY010002854.1:0-23728 GCA_004027775.1 Bradypus variegatus | reverse complement strand
CCCAATTTGGTCATGTTCTTGTAAGTAAGATCTCTCCAGGATGTTACTTCAGTTAAGGGGTGGCCCAGCTTAATCAGGTCAGGCTTTAACCCAGATTACTGGAGTCCTTTTTAAGCAGAGTGCAAGTCAGAAGGAGAAAGAAGCCATGGAGAGCAGCCAGAAGCTGGAAGCAACAGAACCCAGAGGAGCAAGTAGAAGATGCCACCGTGCATACTACAACATGAGGGAAAAGCCAAGGACCCAGGTTCACGGGCAGCCAGCCTGCAAACACCACAGTCTCCTGGGAGAAAGCATCGCCTTGCTGACACCTTGATTTTGGACCCTCTAGCCTCAAAACTGTGAGCCAGTAAATTCTCGTTGTTTAAGACAATCCGTTGTGTGGTATTTGTTTTAGTGGCTGGGAAACTAAAACAACCACCATTGATAATGATGTTTTCAGTGTGGGTTCCTTCCATCTAGCACAGAAGGGCTTTATATTACTCGTCTTTAGTGACGGTCCAGGCGGAGGGAAGGGGTTGGCTCACACAGATCCTCAACACAGGGTGAAAACGGCATTTAGCGTTTGTCACTAGGACTCAGTTGTCTGGAGGCATGAACCCTTGAGGAAAGGAAACCACACAAGAAGACTTGGACCTTCTCATCTGCATCCAAATGATGTCTCCAGGAATGCTGGGCTGTATCTCCAGGAGCCAAGAGCGCAGAGGCAGCCCACCATCAAGCAGTGGTTTACTTCGGGGATATATACTAGCAATTATTCATTGTTTATCTGAAATTCAAATTTATTTGCTAAGTCTGGCAATCCTACTTGGTGGCCGTCATCCTGTGAGCTGGCTCTGGTTGGAACACTAGGGAGACGGGAACCAGGACACTCTGGGTTTGAGTGCTGGCTTTGCCTTTCATTAGCTGTGTGGCCTCGGCCAAGTTCTTTGACCTCTGTGCCTCCGTTTCTTCATCTGTAAAATGGGAGTCATAGCATCTAATTTCAGAGCTGTGAGATGGTTAGAGATAATCCTAAAAGTGCTTGACACAGCGTTTGACACCAGATAGCTGTGTCATGAAAGCCAACTCTTATGATTCTTTCCACCATTTAAGATGAGCTTAAATATGTTAATCTTCTCAAATGATCTTTTTCACATGAGTCAGAACTAACTGATTTAGAGTGAGAGTTTACCTAGGAGGAGGCAATAAAGATAAAAACTGAGGTAGAAGAAAGGATAATTTCTTTTTCTAAAGAATTAGCAGAAACACAGGGAGGCAGGGGAGAGAAGAAAGAGAAAGTAGGGATGGAGAGAAGCACGGTGAGGTAGTGAGGAGCTCCTGGGGCCCTGGGAACTGGGAGCTGAGTTCTAATCCCAGCTCTGCCCTGACTTACTGTATGACTTTGGGCCTGACAGTTTCCCTCTGGGCCTCAACTTCTTTGTCTTCAAGATAAAAGAACTGAACCATGCCTTGCAGGACTTTGGTTGTACAGGACAGAACTCTCAGAACACGGAGGCTGGAACTATAAAACACCTTTTTCAACTCGTGTAACTGAAAAGTCCTGGGAGAGAGAGAGAGATAGAGCACAAGGCATGCTTACGCTAAAAATTATTTGGTGATTTGTCTGAAATTCAAATTTGACAGGGTGTCCTATATTTTTATTTGCTAAATGTGGTAACCCTAGCTCCTCTCCCACCATATTTCACCAGAGCAGCTTCATTTCTATTTTCTGTAACCGGCATCGGTGAATCGCTTCCTTGACTAAAAGTTTTAGCTTTTATCCGCGTGACTCCCAGGGACCTTTCCAGCAACTGGATGCTGTGTCACTGCAGAAACCACCTCGGGCTGACTGGTGCAGAAAAGGAGTCCAACAAAGGATCTTGGGGGGCTCACGGACCTCCTGGAAGGCTAGGGTACCAGGTTTGGGGGCCCACAGTTGGGAACATGGCCCCAAACTGCTCTACAGAACAGTGGACGCCCCTGATTGGCTGAGACTTGGTCACATGCAAGGCTCTGGCTGCAAAGCAGGCTGGGACGGTGCATCTTTGGGAGGTCAGCTCCCCGTATGGGGGGTGAGCTCTGCTTCAGCAGATGGGGAATTTCCCAAACGTAAGAGGGGTTCAGATGTCAGATGTAGTTGGGCCGATGGAGGGAGGGTGCTGAGAAGGGAGAACAGCGAACACCCCCCCTCCTAAAGAAGAAATTCTGGATTTTGATGTTTCTGGGTAAATTTGTCTGAGCGGGAGAGAGGATGAGTTTTTCAGGTCAGTCACCAAGGACAGAGAGCTGCAGTGCCAGTGGGAAGGGGACTGTGGAGAGGGTTGGGGTGAGAGTCTGCCTCGGGGGATGAGCAGGTTCAGCCTTCCTATCCAGTCACCAAGCGCTCCTGGAACAGAGAATAAATGGACAAGTGTCACTAATTGTCTTGAAATGTGCCATCCTCCCAACCCAGCAGGGACCTTTGTGAGGCTAGGGGCCAACTAGATTCAAGAATCTTTGGTCTTAATGGTTAAAAAAAATTTGAATCAGTTGCTATCAAATAAGCATTGAGAATTGACATGTGAAAATCCAGATTTCCAATTTCTCTTGAAAAATGAGACTATCTGGTACATTGGAGTCAAATTCCTGGGTGGCAGCACCCACGGGAATGTGATTTCCAGCTCGCCACAGTCCGTACCCCTCCCTACTGCCTCTGGACCGGTGACCTTTGCCATTTGTCGGCAAGACTGTGCTTATGGCTTCCTTTGGTGGAATTAGGAGGAAAGTGAGCATTCCTTAGGCCTCGCATCATGAGCCCTGCATCTCAATATTTATGTTTTCAGATGGGTCCCTGCAGGCATTCCTTGGGGGACTTCTGCCAATGCTGATTTCGCCAGAACATCACCATTGGCGTGGCCTGGGGCAGGATCCCTTGAGTATGTGGGCCTCAGTGTCCTCATTTGTAAAATGGGGACTATAATAATGAGTCTCTCAAAAGGTAGTCGTGAGGAGTATGGAGCAAATAAAGCCCCTGGAGTAGTAGCTGGTAGATGTTTGTTTCCATTTAAACTTCAGACTCCTTTCAGCCATGACTGCCGTAATTTAGAGCCTTGCTATTCAACTCATCACCCCAGGGCAAGCAGCCTCGGCAGGCAGCCCCTGGGAACTGGGTGGGAATGCAGATCCTCAGGCCCTGCTCAACCTGGCAGAAGGGGATCCCCAGGGGATTTGTGCATATGGGCAGGTGGGAGAAGCGCTGCTTTCGGAGACAGCTCTGCTCCCAGATCCTGGAACAAGCCAGAGTGGTTAAGAGCCTGCACTGTGTGGTCAGATGTGGCTTTGGAACCTGTTCAGTCACGGATCAGCTCTGTGCCTTTGGGCAAGTCACTCAACCTCTCAGAAACTTGGTCTCCTTCTCTGTGATCTGAGAGGAAGAACAGGCCCCACTGGGTTGGAGTACTCCACGGGCTAAGGCAGCAGGGCTTCACCGATGCCTGACAGAAGGGAAACGTTTCAGAAATGTTGGCTGATCTCACTCCCATCTTGGAAGGAGGACAGGACTCTCTCTAAAGCCAGACCAAGGATAGTAAATGCTCAAAATCAAACCAGACTTCCCTCGATGGAGGAAGAAAAGTCAGGATAATAGCAAACAGCACTGCAGCCTCCCCCGAACTGTGTGTGAGGCACTGCCCGGAAACCAGGCCTTGGGCACCTGCTTTGTTTGGTGTGTGTGTTTTCCATTTGGAACAGTGCCAGGGGTACTTAAGACTGACAGAAGATATTTAGTTTCTTATTCCTGTTTTTTTTTTTTTCCAATTGTGTAAAGAAAACTCCAGAGTAAGTAAGCAGGGGGAGTCCGAAGCTCCAGTGAATCTTCTCCAGAGCACACAAGGATTTAAAAACTCACTCAGGAGGAGCATCCTGGCCCCCTCTTCCCCGCTGGTGCCCGAGGTCCAGGCAGTCAGGCCTCGGCCAGGTGCAGTGGGCAGAGGGAGCAGCCCCTGGCCCCCCCTCGGTTGCCCTGGGTGCTCCCAGGGAGCCCCCCGGGCCGGCCGAGCTTCCTCCAGGGCAGACGGTGTAAGAGCTGCACAGAGGAAGATGAGGTCCCTGCCTCGGCTGAACAACGTGCGCGTCAGCAGAATTCTTTTCTCCTTTTTATTGCCTTTGAGACATATGCTGACTGGGTCAAAACCGCTTCAGCAAGATGTGACTGATGATGTATGAAATGAAAACTCCTTGCCTGGCGTGGGGAGGCCAGCAAGCAAGGGGTGCGGACACCCTGCTGGCAGGGCCCGCTGGCCAGACCCCCGAAGGCCCTGGCGCTGCCAGGCCACCTTTCATCCCGGGGAAGCGGCCCAGGTGTGGAGCAGGCCGGGCAGATCGCATTACGGCCCCAGGAGCTCAGCGCGGGTGCCCTGGCTTGGGGACCCACGACCGGGGGGCGTGTGGGGTGGGGGCTGGCTGCCGGGGTAACCAGATAGGCCCCAGGGAAGTGCCTGGGCCTGGGGTGGCCTGGGGGCTGGGGGGTGACGGGGAGGATCGGAATGCAGGATGGTCCTTTCATCTCTAACACCACGCTCCCTCCAGCCCTCTACTTTGTCTCCTGCTTTCCTTCTCTCCTGTGCCCTGGATTTCTGACCCAGGATGAAATTGCTTGACTCTGCTTGGCCAGAAAGCAGACTGTCATGAAAAGTTTCCTTGTTGTTGTTTTTAAACTTTGGAGGCTTTCATGTTAACATATTTTCCTTTTCATCCAGATGGCAACTGACATTTATCAAGCACTTTCTGTGTCCCCAGGCGCTCGTCAGAGCCTCCACGTGAATGAACTTCTGAATCCTCGCAGCCACCCTGGGAGGCAGGCGCTCTTGGTAGCCCATTTTCCAGGTGCGGGGACTGAGGTCCAGAGGGGTGAAGTCCCTTGCGCTTGGTACATAGATGGGAAGGGGCAGACCGGGGTGTCCAGGCTGCCGCCTCCATCTCGAAGCTTGCGGTGGCAGCCTCAGCTCCGAGACCAGCATCTGAGGCACTTCCAGCCCAGACACTGCCTGCATGACTGCATTCATTCATTCACTCACTCACTCCTTCCTTCACTCATTTGTTTAGCGAGCATTAACTGAGGGCCTGGTGCAGCCTTGGGGACTCATTTGGGGGAGAAAACAGGGAAAATATAGAGCCCACCCCCTCCCCCAGCAAGGAAAGATAAGGTTAAATAGAGGTGTCTTGGGAGTTCAGAGGACACTTACCTCTTCCCTTTGGAAGTGCCTCACGAGGGGCTCGTTCTGCACTGGTTGTCACCGGGCAGCTATTTACTGAGCACGTGCCGTGTGCCAGGCTCAGGGTGGGCTCAGGTGAGATGCAAAAAGAGGGGCAGGTCTTTCCTTCAAGAACTTCCCATGGCAGAGAGGAGACTGGAGAGACTGGAGCCGATGCTGACAGTCCTGTGGGGTCCACTGACCACATCCTGTGAAAAGTGGTGGCGCCTCGAGCTGCCACTGCCCAGCCCTCCAGGCGCACTTGCTTGTGAAACCCTTCCTCCCCTAGAGCTTCGAGAAACGCTTAAAAAGCAGAGATGAGTGTTAGGTGGGGTGCCACCCAGACTCTTATTTGCATTCTACCTACTGGAAGGAAGGGCGGGCCTACAGCAGCTTCACCCCTGGCCAGCCAGCACGGGGTGCACGGGTGGTGGTAGTGGGGGGTGGGAGCAGAGCCTTGATTCCCTTTTCCGTCCCCCAGGGCCTGTGCCCTTGCTGTCCCTATGCCTGGAAGGCCTGTTTCAGGTCAATGACAACTCCTCCCCCATCACCTCACCTTGATTATTTCCTCTGTCACTTATCCCAGGCTGAAAGAATGGGTCCTTCAGTTGTACACTCTCTGGTGGAGCCCTGATGCCACCTGGCACTCTCCAACTTCCCAGATGCCCTTGTGTTAGTCCCACCCTCCACTATGCCCATTGCAGCTTGTCTTCCCTCCTGACACTCTGTGCGTCCTTCACCTGCTTCCCAGCTGCTGAGGGTGCGGGAGAGAGGGGATGGACAAGGGCTGCCGCCCCTCCCCTGCCAAGCCTAATTTAAGGTTCCAGGTTTTGCTCCCCACTGACTGGAAAGGCAGCTCCTTGACGGGGACCTGCCCAGCACGGTGCCCAGCCATGGGGAGTGCCACATGTGTCACGGGGCCCAGTGCAGAATGAAAATGCAGGGCCCCTGTTCGTGGAATATTAAGAAGTTTAAGATAGCAACAAGAGAGCATTAAACCAAGCATGGGGGCCCTTCTGAGCACCAGGCCCGGGGAGGCTCACAGGCTGTGCTGGTGCCCTGTCTGCATCCAGGAAGTGCTCAGCAAACATTAGCTGAAGGAAGGCGTGGGTGGCTGCTGGGCAGTTTGAGGGGTCCCAAACCTGGCAGAGGGGCTCTGGCCCTGTCCTACTCACGGCCTGGGGCCTATTTGCTATGCTTTCTCCTGGCTGGGCCTCTGGCCTCTTCTCTCTCCACTCATGTAGGCCGGCCTGTTGTCCAGAAGCCCCAAAGAGAGACCCAGAAGGCTGCATGCAGAACCACCTGTGCTGGAGAACACTGGAGAAGACCCGGCTGGGCCAAGTTCCCCTTCACCAGTCCTGCTGTCCCAGGGAGGACCAGCCCTTGGGGCTTAGCCAGACGCTCCCAAAGGAAACCCTCTTCCCCAAACCCAGGACCCCACCTTTTGTCCCAAACTCCCTCCAATGACCCTCAATCTAGCCCACCATATGGAAGTCACTGGTTTGTATGTTTGCCTCCATGGTCCTCACTGCCACCCTGGGTGAGGTGTTCCTCTGCTCCCAGAAGGAGGAGACTGAGGCTCTGGGGAGCAGTGATTCACTTAAGGTCCACCAGCTGGCAGAGGAGACCAGTAGGTCCTGAGTCACCTGGTGGCCCCGTCATGTTTGTGAGAGGAATGAATGAGGGGAGGGGAGGGCAGGGCAGGAAGGAGGCGAGGGGAAGCTGGCAGTTGAGCTCTCAGGGAAGATGGATGCCAGGGACAGCTGCCTGCCCCAGACCCGGTCAGTGGGGAAGGCCAGAGTGTGGGTGCTGGGGTATCTGGTCTGGGGAGGAACAGGGAGTTGGAAATACATGGAGCCAAAAGTGGAGTAGAGGGGAAGAGCTATTCAGATTTCACCCACTCATTCAACAAATACAGCTTGGGCAGCCCCGGTGGCTCCCAAGTGCTGGGTTCAAGCAACCCCCAGGGACTCTTGGGGAAGACACAATAAAGGAGGCACCGAATAACTCCAATAGGAATTCCAGACCCTGAGAGGAGTCAGAGAAGATAAAACAAGTGTGCGCGGAGGTGAGGAGGGCAAGTGGCCTCAGCTTCCCTGGTCTGGGAAGGGCTCTCAGAGGAGGGGACAGCCATTCCCTGGGGATGGGCAGGGAAGTTTCAGGCAGAGGGAACGGCAAGGGCAGAGTCAACTTGGAGACAAGTCTGGGGAGGCACAGAGGCCAGAGGGCAGAGGGACAAGATGGACTCCGGGGTCACGTCCTCCGGGAAGCCGCCTCGGATTCCGGCGCTTGCCCCGCGCTTCATCCATCACAGTCCGGATCCTCGAGTCCCGCTCGGACCTCCTTCGAGTCCCGGGAGGGCAGGGCAGGCTCGGATTCCTCCCTCCGCAGCCCCGCGGCGCTCGGCCCAGCCCTGGGCACCCCGTGGGCACTCGATAAATATTTGTCGAGCGCACTAGAAGGATTGAATGAACCCATTGGACGCAGTTGGGGGAGGGCGGGGCGAGGGCAGGTGGGAGGCCGCTGGCGCGGGAGGGGCCCTGGAAGCCCGTGCTCCTCCTCCTCCTCCTCCCCCTCCTCCTCCTCCTCCCAGGCCCCAGCGCGTACCACTCTGGGGCTCCCGAGGCGGCCTCTCGTGCGATCAGGGACGCGCAGGGCCGGGAAAGCGACCCGGGGGCCCTGCTCTTGGCGCTGGAGGTCGGAAAAGGGTGGGTGGCCGCCGCCCAAGGGCGAGAGCGCCGGAGGAGCGGGAGGAAGGAGCGCTCGCTTGCCCGCCGCCTCGCTGCCTTCTCCGGCGCTCGCTCTCGCCGGCTCGGAGGTTGGCTGGCTGCTCCTCCCACCCGCGCCAGCCTCTTCGCTAGCTCGCTCGTTCGAGCTGGTTTCCAAGCCCCGCGGTGCGCCCGGGTGACTGCGGGGCGAGGGGCCCCAGGGCCAGTGCCGAGCCGGGGGCGGGGGTCCGGGCAGAGCGCAACCGGCCGGGGAGGGGCCATGTCCGGCGCGGGTGCGGCGGGGCCCATCTGCAGCAAGTGACCGGTCGGCGTGGACAGCTGCCTGACCCCCTCCGCCACCTGGGGCGGCGCGGGCCCCGGTGCCGCGAGCCGGGTGCCCGGGCGGCGCGGAGAGCCGGCGCGATGCACGTGCGCTCGCTGCGCGCCGCGGCGCCCCCCAGCTTCGTGGCGCTCTGGGCGCCCCTGTTTCTGCTGCGCTCCGCCCTGGCCGACTTCAGTCTGGACAACGAGGTGCACTCGAGTTTCATCCACCGGCGCCTCCGCAGCCAGGAGCGGCGGGAGATGCAGCGCGAGATTCTCTCCATCTTGGGCTTGCCCCACCGCCCGCGCCCCCACCTCCAGGGCAAGCACAACTCGGCGCCCATGTTCATGCTGGACCTGTACAACGCCATGGCGGTGGAGGAGGGCGGCGGGCCCGACGGCCAGGGCTTCTCCTACCCCTACAAGGCCGTCTTCAGTACCCAGGGCCCCCCTCTGGCCAGCCTGCAAGATAGCCACTTCCTCACCGATGCCGACATGGTCATGAGCTTCGTCAACCTCGGTGAGTGAGGGCGGCCGGGAGGGGGTGTGCGTCTCGGTCCCGGGCGCCTCGGGACAAGTAGGGGGCCGCTCCTTGTATTCAGTCCGCCCACTTTTTCACTCCCGGCCGTTTGCAAGCCGCCAGTGCCTAGCCGAGGGCCCCCAACCCCGGGCCCTAGTGGACCCCAATCTGTATGCGGCCCCAGGTAGGGGGAGCCTGACTCGGCTGGCCTGGGGGTGTTTTGGGGAGGGAGGGACCCGCCTGAAGCCCCCTCGGGGTGCGACGCGGGCCGCACCTCTGGGGCTGGAGGCGCGGGGCCGAGCCGCAGTTCAGTTCAAAGCGCGGGGCTCGGTCGGTCATGTGAGCTGCCCGCGCTACCTGGATTTAAAGAGCCCTTCCCGGCGAAGCCGCCTTCCCGCCCTTCCCCGGTCCGGCCCAGCCCTGGCATCGCGGGCGTCGCGCCCCCTTCCCGCCTTGCCAGCTCTACCTGTCCCCTCGCGGGGCCGCCCGCCGGAGCGTGCTGCGCGCCCCGCGCGCCTCGGAGCCCCTCTCCCCTCCGCCGGGCGACCCCTCTCTCCCGGCTCTCCCCGCCGAGGCTGGGGAAGAAACGTTGCCATTGCGAGCTTTCTATTTTAAATATTTAATGATAGGTCCCGGGCGGGCAGAATCCATTTTCAGCGTTTATCACGTGTGGCGCGCAAACCACGGGTTTTGGCGATTGGGTGGCGCGGGATCTCTGAGCAGCCGCCGCCGGGGGCGGCTGGGGGACCCGGCTCCCGACTGTAGCCGCGATGACACCGGCAACGCAAGGCTGGGGTTGCCGCGGGGGCCCGGTGGCTCCCCGCGGTCGTGTCTGCGCACATTACCAGACTTGCGCAAACTAACCCCCAGCAGCGCGCACGGTAGGGCTGCTGATCAAATATTTGGTCTCTGAGATAAAGCACCCCGATAGCGCCGTTTCCCGAGCCGCTTTTATTCTGCATGTGTAACTTGCTGCGAAAATCCGAACGGAGTCAAGACAGCAAACTTACGCCCGCGGGCGCTGGGTCAACATCGAAATAATGATCCTAAATCCCCACGCCGGGCACCTGGGGAGTGGATGGGGGATGGGGGAAAGCGGGGATCGGCGGTAATGCTTCCCGCTCCGCAGGTAAAGGCCGCTGACTTCCCGGGGACGCCATTGTCTGTCCTAAATGATAGCCAAAAATCAAATAGGGAAATACCCTTCAGTGAACAAGGGGTGGGAGGTTTAGATGCCCAGATAACTTAAGAAAGTTTGAGTTTTACTAGCAGCCTGTTTAAGGAGACAGCTCCATATGACCTGATTTAGCAAATCTCCAAGATGTATGAGGTGGAAAACAGCAAGGTGCAGACATCAGCGGGTCTGCCTGTGTGTTTGTGCAGCAGCGCTGCCCCTCTGCAAGAAGACACTATGAGCTGCAAATAGATTTTACTGGGGTGGAGACAGAAGTGGGTCTGGGGCTTACTGGCGGTAGAGAGGGTCTGATTTTTCATTCTCTTAATGCACTTGTGTCTGTGACCTTTTTTTTTTCCCCAACATTTGTTTATTACCTATAGCAGAAACTAAAGAAAAATTCTAAAAAGAATTCTAAAAACAGGTGGAGCTTCTGTGCTGCCCTAAAGCCTGGGGTTAGCCAGAACCCTTTCTCTGGCTGGGGACCCCTTCTGTTGGTTTTGCTGGGTACCCCACGATGAATGCAGCCACCCTGGGAGCTTGGCTGGGGTTGTTAAAAAGGCATTTGTAAGCCCTGGCTTTTGTAGAAGGTTCTGCAAACCCAGTCCAAAAGGTGTCCTGGCCAGACCCTGGGGCTACCCAGCACCCCCATCCTACGGACCTGGGGCAGGGCTGTTTGCTCCCGCTGCGGTGGAGGTGGGGGTGGTGGGAACAAGCCGGGACTCGTTTGGGAGGGCCACAGCTGGGTGGTTTTCCTTCTCTGGCTGCACACACCTTTCAACCCCGTTAGTCCCGTTTCTTTCATCTTCAGAGGACAAAGACTGGCTTGTCTGAGCCTCTCCATCAGCTGGCCTGGCTCTGGGCTCCGTGGGACAGTCTTGACTTTTTCAGGTCTAACCTTCTGGAACATTACTCCAAATTATATGGTGGAGTGGCTTTTTACAGGGTGCACTAAGCTTGTGGGTTTTTGTTTTGTTTTGTTTTGTTTTTCACCTCTCTTTCTCAAAACTGAAGGCACTTCATTAGGTGGAGACCTGGAGCACAATCTGGCAAGACTCTTCCTGTAGACCCTTCTAAGGTCCGCCTTTAATTTCTGCTCAGCAACAACACATGCATAAAATGCCTGCCCCTTCTATTCTGTCTTGGTTCTGGAATTTCCCCATAGGAGGGGCTTGGAGGTGGGGGCAGGTAGGGGACTTGTCCTGCAGCTGATTTGCTGAAGAAGCACCCTCTTCCCTTGGACTGCATATCCTCGCCATCTGTGATACACAAACATTGGTAAAGGTGTGTTCAGTCACACGTTAGGTAAGCGTGAGAACATGTCACTTGTCCATATCAAACCATGGCTTGCTATGGTACCAGGAGACTTTGGGGGGCTTGCTGCAGGGTGAGGCAGACGTCCTGCATGCCATGGCTGTCTTGTGGGTGCGCGGGGGATTTAGGCCTGGACACTGAAGGCTTTTGCAGACCTCGTGCGCTTTAGTCTTCTCTCCGTCTGCAGCCCAACTGGTTTTTGTTCCTCTAAGTGGTTCTGTTCGGAATTCGAGCTTTTTGTCAGGCTGCGCAGGATCTGAATGAGAGGGGAGCTAGGGGGGAATTTACGACAAAACCAGGCGCTGGAACGAGGACATCAGACCGCTCCTATGACAAAGGCCAGCGTGTGCCACAAAGACCCTGCAAGGCTTGCTTGGCTGAGGAGCCGGCTCATGGCTTCCCAGCCTGGGCCCCTGAATGAAGTTCAATGGCGGGATTTGTAAACTGGTTTGGATTAACAAGCCCCCGACTCCTCTGTGTACACTTAATTCTGGAATTCAAAACAGGCTACCCGCTCTTAAACAGTACTCGGGCCACGCTGAGTTTCCCAACCGAATCCAGTGACAGCCTTTCACCTTTGTTTCTTTAGAAAAATCCCACAGCTCCCTTTTGGAATCTTCTTAAGAAGCCGGATGGCAGTAGGAATGTATAATTAGAGTTTATCTTTGGTCCAGGTTACAGAGGAACCAAATCAGTTTAATCTTCGAAGCTAAAGTACAAGAAGAGAAAGCTGGAAATCTGTCATTTTTGGAGTCAGCATCTGTGAGTGGCTTTTGTTAATAGGAGCCGAAGAGCGGGGAGAAGCCCGTGCAGTTTGAGTTGTACTTCATACCATCTGGTGATCCTTTTTGATGACAAGTGTTTGGCATTAAGAGCTTTCCTTTTGCCCCTTAAGAACAGGCCCTACCACTGTAGAGTATTAGAAAAAGATTCTGTTACAGTTTAAAAATTTCCTTCAGGGAGTGCTTTGCGAAGGCAGCGTGAGCTTCAGGCACTTGCAGCTGTAACCTGGCTTGTGTTAAAATTTGGAAGGGGCGGTTCCACATTCCAGCACTCCCGACACAGCGCGCGGCCTCACTGGTGAGCAGCCAAAGGTTAATATAGATGTCACCCAGGCTTTCCCCCTCCTTTCTTGCTTTCTGCAGAGCGCCTTCGCTATAGGAGTGCACCAACAGCTGTGTTTTTAGTAACCCTTTCAAAATCACTCTTTTAAACCTCATTTTCCTGCTTATATAAATCAAGAAAGATTTTCCCCCTCTTTTCCCAAGGATGTGTGACCCCGATGTGAACTTTTTTGATCTTCCACGTATGTATTTCCCTTCTGGAATCAAAGCAGGTTAAAATGGAGCCCTGGATGCCAGCTTGGGTGGCTCTTTTTTGTTTTCATCCCAGGGGTGTCATTCTGAGGAGTGATCCCCATGGAGGGGCTAAGGGAGGGGGCCCAGATAAAAATAGACTTCTGGGCAGCAGAGGGACAATTCTCTGAGTCATGGAGAGAAGAAACAGTTTCTGAGCCGTGGCCCTACTCCCGAGCGGCGGAACAGGGCCTGGCGCATAGTAGGCCCTCAAGCCTTTGCCGAGACCCACACAGCTGGCGGGCGGTCCCCTGACAGCCGGAATGCCTGCAACGTGAGTGCATCTCACAAGTCCACTGAACAAGTGATGACTTCATCCCGGGGAGAGTTCTCCTCATTGATTGATCACCCCATCGCTTTAATTTCCATTTTCCCCCCTATTCGGTAAGGTCATGTTTGGCCCATTGCAAGAACCACTGCCCTAACCCTTTCCCTGGCCCCACCCTTCTGCAGCCTGCCCACCCTTTTAACCAGCTAATGGAGGACCCTTTGTACCAAGTGGCAGGCCACCTTCATTTCTTGCCGTGGTCACTCTTTGGACCTCTGGGGGGGGGGCTGACGACGCGCTGGGTTTTGGCGCTCTGCTGCAGTGCTTTGCTTTATTACACTCGGGCACTGTCACCCGGGTTAGGGCAAAGGCAGGGGTGGGTGGAGCCTGTCATGTTACTGTCAGAAGGTGTGCGAGGAGGCAGTGGTGGGAGAGCGCTGCAGCTGTGTACACTTACTGTAAAAGATTTAAGTCCCACTGGTAAAATCAATATATTGAATTGCACGACCCTCTGCTTTTAATTAGTGCAGATCAAATGTGCCGGTGCCATTTGCCTCCTCTCACCTTCGTGGGGTCAGGAAATACCAATATTTACACAGAAACTGTTAATTGGTGGTGAACATGATAATACCTTTCGCTTTACACCCCCAGATTGCTCCCACTCTGTTGGATCCTGGCTCAGCCCAGAGGTGGGAGGCATCGTCACCAAGGGGTGACACCGGGGGTCTCTGTTGCTTGGAGCCTGGATGCCGGGGAACAGGTGGGCATGGAGGCGGGCACAGTGCCTGAGGATGCCAGTCTTCCCAGAACTTGCTGCTGCTTTCATTTGCAGGTCAGACATACTGGGATTCACCCACCACCTCTCAACTCCTTTCTCTTAAGTACTCCTACAAAATCCCTAAGCAGGCGCTTGCCTTCTTGGTTGTTCCTGAGTCTGTTCTCCCAGCTTGCTAGGTCGTTTGCATTGCACAGCTCAAGACACAGTACTTTATTTATTACAGAGCTTCAAATGCTTTACTTTCCAATTCCTGAAACAGTTTCTAGAGGAAGGGGTGCTTTCACTGCAAATGATCCTGGGTACGACCACCACGGCTATTATGGGAGCCGTTTGCTATTAGTTGTGTGCGAATTCTGGGTTTTGCAGCAAATGGCATCTGACAAAAATAATATTTGACAAAAATGTGATGTGGTATTTCTTAATATGGAACAGATATTTCATAGTCAACCTTCCCCAGTGAAAAGCCGCTCGAAGCCGAAGTGAACAGGCAGTGCCGACGAAGACCAGGGCTGCCTCTGCGTAGCTCCCCCTCCAGAGTGTGGGGTGGGGGTGGGTTACAATTTGGGGGGGTATTAGGAGTGCATGAAGCTTGACACTTCTGTGTGATGCCGTGCTTTCAACATCTGGGTCGGTAGGCGTTGTTGGGGGTTGCACAAAGCCTCTGCTGATCCGCGTGGAGTGGATTGAATTAATAACAACTCCGAGAGTACTAGTTTTAGGGTAATTGCTTTATTGTTTGGGAGCCAGGGCGCTTATAATCCGGTTCCTGTACAAACATGTTTAACGTGTGTTAATGCGTTTCCAAACTAGAGCCTCTCAGCACAGCCCTGCTTTTCATTAATTGATGTCGGTAGCATGGTACAGTATTTCAAAGGGCTGGCCAAGTATAAACTGTGTTTCCAATTTCCTTCCTTTCCTGTGTTTGGAATGCCAATGTTAATTTGTTCCCATGCAGGAGCAGGGGCTGCCAACCGCGGCTTTATATAAAGGGCTCCACAGTGAAGGCTTCCAGCCTTTGCTGAGGCTCAGGGCTGCCTGGCCAAGTTTCCTGACACTTTGCAGCTAATTCTGGGTGATATATGGAGTGGGGGGTGGGGGACTTCACGGCCCTGTAACGGAAGTTCTTGGTGACAGCAGAGGGTGTGACTTGGCAAGGGAGCCACGTGTTGGCTGGGTTGCATATTAGCTGTGTGACCTTGGGCGAGTTGCTGGAGGTCTCTGAGTTTGTTACTCATTTTTTAAAGGAGGACTAGAGTTTCATGAAGAGGAAGTCATAGGGTGCCTGTGCAGAGCCTGGCACTTGGTGGCACACAGAAGATGATAGCTCTTGTTTTTATGGTGGTGACCAGATCGATAGCCATTTTGCTGTGTTGGTCTACATTTCAGTTTTTAGTCACTTAATTCTTAAAGTGCTGGGATGCAGCCACTTGCTTTATTTTAAAGACATTAAGAAAATGGCCCCAAAGGTAGCCGTGTGCGCTGCCCTCTTCTCTCAGGGTCCAATGAAATTTGGACGAAGACACCAAACTCATTAGAGGATGATTAGAGTTTAATGGTGAAACTTTCTCTCCTTTTTAGCATCAATGGCTATTTTTAAATTGCATTACCAGGAAAACTGAAACTCTGTGAGAGGCGTACAAGAACTCCATACTATCTTTGTAACTTTTCTTAAATCCAAAATTATTCCAAAATAGAAAGCTTACTTTTAAAATATTGCATTCCTGAAGTGTTTCTTCCCAACTATTTCTGGAGGACACTCAAAGTACAAATCATCTCTTCTTTTGAGAGTGTGACAAGCCCAAAGCATTGATTAACAGAATGACACAGCCTTCCTACTTTCTTCTAGAGCAGGTGTGAGGCTTCCCCCTGCCCCCCACCCCCCGACCCCCCACCTGGGTTAGACCCAGCAACAAAGCACCGTGTGGGATCAATCTGTTTAGAAGTCTCTGGAGACCAGAGGACGAAAGAGGACGTCTCCAGGGCGGGAGACTGAGGGGTGGGCTTTATCACTCAAGGCATCCCATAAATTCCCTTCAGCTATTTCTGTCCTGTTTGAAAAATCCAACTTAGAGGGTATTAAGTTTCTCTGCATCTTTGAGGTCACATGTGATTCTTTCACATCTTTATCTCCCGGAGTAGCTTTCAAGTTTCAATCTTTTGTTGTCCGGCTTAATTAAATTTGGCTGTGAATAAAAACTTGCACTGTTTCCACAATTGTAGACATGCATGTTTTTCGGCATTGGATTTAGGCCTGTATGGTCTTGTAATTCCAGCCTCTTTCTTGCTTTCATGTAGTTTGAAAAAAAAAATAATAAAAATGCTTAGCATGACAGTCGGCACAAACGGTCCAAGTGATCTGCTGCCCGGCGCTTAAGAACACACACACAAAGGCTGGCACGTCATTTTGTGGTTTCTGCGACTTGTGTTTCGGCTTTGATAAAGGGCCCTTTTCTTGGCTGTTTTTCAGACGTCCTTACTATCCGTTCTTGTACTGCTTCACAGAATTCTCATGACTCAACGGATGAAATGTTGCCGATTTGCGTGAATGGGATGAAGACGTTCTACTGCGGTTTTCTCTAAATGTTCTTGATCTTCCATCCCCATGACTAAATTTTTGAGTGCACACCCTAAATACAAATAGATTATACTGTGTTAGGATAATTTGTACTTTAGAAAAGATAGACTAAAATAGAAGTTTTAATAGGAGGCACTAAAGACAAAAATAATACAAATTTTTATTGAATGAAGAAAAACGACTTTGCTGTCACTAAAATTTGCAATGTGGTGGCATGTTCTTTGATTTTTTTTTTTTTTTTTAAATCTTGATCCAACAGTTTTGGGTCAGTGAGCTGAGGGTCTGGTCCTAAATATTGATTATTTTGATCCTTCAAACTTTAGTTGATGCCAGTCAGCCTAAACTGAGTTACTTTGCGGAAACAAACAACCACACAATCTCAGTAGCTTAAAACCACAGAGATTTGTTTTCACTTGTGCTGTGGGCTCATCAGGAGTTGGTAGGGGGCTTGCTGCATGGGGGGCTGGGGGGGGTTCAGGCCCCAAGGCTGATGGAGCTGCCACCTTCTGGAATGTCAGAGATGACTGTGTCAGAGGGAACGACAATGGGAATTACTCACTGGCTTTCAAAATTTCCATGGCACTTGTGTTCACATTTCATTGGTCAAAGCTAGTCACATGGCCAAACGTAACCCAGGTAGGCAAGATGGTAAAATTCTTCCCCATGCTTGAAAGGGCGAAGCATCAGAAATAATTTGGGAAACAGCAGTGAGTACCTCACTGTCATAGGTGAAGAGTATCTCACCAGATATCAAAGTGGCAATGGGAGATGTGTGTTGCAGAAATAAGATCCTCATTTTTCAGTCCCAGGCTTCAGTTTTTGCAGATTTTTGTTGAAGCTCGGTTAGTAAATTTCCATCTTCCCTGATGTCAGTCTGTCCTAATTGTCATATGTTCTTCCTGCATCTCAGGGGATCCATTTTGCCTCCCCCGAAGGCTTGCACCCTAGTTGGGAGACCAGTGTTTCTAGAAGCTTCCACCTCACTGAGATATTCATGTGGTTCAACAAGAATAACCACTTGTGTCCAGTCCCAGTTTGTAAAGTGCGTCGCTTCCTTTTAGACTTGTCTGTCCGCGGCGGGAAGCCTGGCTGTAGCAGGGTTCACTACACAAAGTGCGAAGGGGCCTTGCTCCTCAGCTCCGGCCGGCTGCTGGCGCTTGGGCTTGCAGGTTATTGCCTTCTCAGGAGTCTCACCTTGAATGAAGAGCTGCTTTTTCTCCGTGGGCCGTAGAGGCATTTCCTAGCGTAGGCAGGGGCTCATGCGGCTGAATCCAGAAACTGAATTCAGAGCCTCCTCGCTCGTCAAAACCCATCGCTGAAATAAATCACAGCGATAAAGCAAGAGGGTGAAGATCTTTCCTTAGCAGCAGTGGATTTATAGTAGTCACCCTTCTCGGGCACCCCCGAGCTCCTCATTCAGTTCTCCCGGCATTCTGCAAGGTGAGTAGTATCATTCCCATTTGAGGGCAGAGGAAACTGAAGGCGCTTAAACTTGCATAGCTAGGAAGTGGCAGGGTTGGCCCTTGAACCCAGTTCTTCCTGAGTTCAAAGCCGCCTGCTCATTCCTCCTGGCCCCATGGGGATAGACGGCTGGGGAGGGGGCACGAAGGAGAGTGGCCTCCCCTCCCCAAGGCCACCGAGACAGAAGCTGAGCCCCTGCCCTGGCTTTGTTGTCTGGTGCTCTGGCGTATGAACCAGGCACACACCGTCTCCTTCGTCCTCCGTGGAGTGTGCAGTCACTCCCCTCCCCTCCATCTCTGTGGCTTAAAAATAATTCCCCTCGGTTCAGGGTGGAGGGAAATCCTGGAGACAGCTTGAGATGGGTATTTGACTAGCCTCAAAGTGCTCTCCGGAAAAGAGCCCGGAAACTGTTTCTACCATGTGTACCTGAAGCCAATGGGGCACTGCTCGTGAGAGCGTGTGCCACCGGCCACTGCAGGTCCCCACGGAGGAGGGAGAACCGAGCTGCTGAGCCAAGGGGGTGCAGTAGGATGTGGAGAGCTGGGCCTCTTTCTCTTGGGTCACCTGGACTCAAAACAGCATGGAGAGTAAGAAAGAACACTGTGGCAGGGAGCTTGGGGCGTGATCATTTGTCATTACCACACACAAGGGCACTAGCTAATACCAGATATTGTTTGTGGGCACACACGTATGCAGTGACACCCCATACACACGGGTGGAGAGAACTCACACCAGCGTCGGAGCTGCAGCGGCCCCTGGGGAGGTCGGGAAGGGCTGGCGCTGGGGAGAAGTTCTAAATAATCTCCAGCTGCTCCTGTCTGGTTGTCTTTAATAACAACAACAAACAAAAACAAAACAGAAAAAAACAGTGGGCAAGATGGGGTCTGGGGTCAGATCTTGAAACTGAAAAAGGGCATCAGTGGAAAAACTGGTGACATCTGAGAAGTATCTGGAGTTTAGTTAATAGTAACATACCTGTGTTAATTTGACAAATCTCTCATGGTGATGTAAGATGCTGACATTGGGGGAAACTGGATAAAGAGTAACCGGAACTCAGAACTTGTTCTAACTCTCTTTGCAACTTCCCTGTAAACCAGAAGTTATCCCCCAATAAAAAGTTTATTAAAAAAATAAGATCAGAAGCAACCACGGTGTTCACCCCGTTAGTTCCTGGTTATGGGTACATGGATATTTGATATACTTTTCTCTATATTCTTTCTTGTGATTAATTTTTCCCCCAAACCCCCAAAAGCCAGAAAACTCTCCTTCTGGAGAGGAGGAGCGTCTCGAGGAGACGAGCCATGGTGGGTCCTCCGTGGTATTGCTCTCTCCACAGCTTGGGACCCGAGAGCCAGCCCTGGTGTGTGTTCAGGTTCTCACGCCCTGAAGGCCAATAACTAATCACCCTGCAGACCGGGAACACGACGGGAATGTGCGTGCGAGTAGACACCCCAGCTCTGCAGTTCCCTGAGGCTCTTCAAACACCCCTGCCTCCGTTCATAAGATGCCCCATACAAAGCGGGCGAGAGGAGGGGTGGCGGCCTTTTAGGTCTTTCAGTTTTCCTCTTGGTCCTCAGTTTGATTAAATGCACTCTCCTCCCACCTTCTCCCTTCTCAGGTTTCATTTTCCAACTGACTTGACCTAACATTTGTTGAGAGAAAAGCCCTTAAGCAAAGCAGTGGGGCCTCGGAATCTTCCAGGGCTAGTAAATGTTTATGGGATGGAGGCACTGGTTGGTCATTTCCTTTAGGAGGAAACAATAAACGAAGCTACTTGCGTTATACTTACTCCAACCCTGAGCGCCTAATTGTGTTAATATGCTGGCCAGGGGTGAGGCGGGGAGGAGATCCAGAAATCTCTGGCCTTCTGGTGGCTCCAATTCTCTAAGAACTGGGAAGTGCCCTTTTGAGTAGGTTTGGGGCATGTTTCACAACTTTGATGTTTGGGGCCGAATAATTCTTTGCCGTGGGGCTGTCCCGTTCACTGTGGGGTATTCGGCAGCAGCCCTGGCCCCTTCCCACCGGATGCCAGTAGCACGCCTCCCTCCAAACCCCAGTTGTGATCATCAAGAAGGTCTCCAGACATTGCCACATGACCCCTGGGGAGCAAAACACTACCCCTCTGCCCTCCCACCCCCATCCCCAGCTGAGAGCCACTGGTTTAATGTAACTTTTCTCAAACCTGGGAATTAATTTGGGAGCCTTTGCCAGATGCCCACTGGCCCATGACAGTGAATGGGAGAAGCAGCGTTTCTAGACTGACGGATTATTTTCCGGTTGAAAGGAACACAGATTGCAGTCAACATGTGAGCTCCCTCCTGGGAAGACAGCTTTGCCTGGTTTTGAAACACTCCAGAAACTAGAATGCAGATGACAGTAAATGAGAAGGGGGACCCATGGCAAATCTCTAAGGAACAAATATTGTCTCAGATTTTTGCAGCGCCTTTTGCCCAGTAACACTATTTAGCACGCACTTAGCACCAGTTCCTCTTACTTTTATCAGCTAAGGAGGAAACAAGGTAAATAGCTCTCTCACCTTGTTGCACTCTCTTGACAGGTAATTGAGGGAGAATTCATTCAGGGTGTGAGGAGAGAAACTGCATATTTTCCATGTACAGTAACCTTTGAGAAGAGCTCTTCTTGCCTTGGATCAGGGGTCTGCAGATTACAGCCCACGGGCAAAATCTGACTGCTGCCTGTATTTGTACAGCCTGCAAGTGAAGAATGGTTTTACGTTTTTTAAATGGGTAGTAAATACTCAAAAGAAGAATTAAATTTCATGGCACATGAAAATCATATGAAATTCAAATAAATAAAGTTTTATTGGAACACACTCATTCGTTTCCTTATTGTCTGTGGCTGCTTTTGTACAGCAAATGGCAGAGTTGAGTCGTTGTGGCAGAGACTGTGTGGCAACTTAAACTGAAAATACTTTCTATCTGGCCCTGTATAGAAGTCTGCTGACCGCTTATACTCTCTACCTGGGGAAGTGTAAAAAAATAAAACAGCCCGAGCTTTAGCTGCCCCCGTTTGTCCCTCTACAGACACCTGTTGCTACCCAGGCACTCTTTTTCCTCTTTGTAGATGTTCCTCTTGGTTTGAGGAGATGGATTTAAACAGAGTCTTCCTTGGAAGGACTTTTCAGCATCTTTACCGTGAGATGTAATGAACCCCCGTGCCTTACGAACCCCCCAAGGGCGATATAGCGTCATGCACGCCTTTTGCTAAATTTGCTTGGCCACAGTGACTCCTTCCCCCATGTTCTATTTGTTAAAAAATTCTCCTAAAGTGTCAGGGGTGGCAATTAAGACTTCAGCTCTGGGGTCAGACCGTTTGAGTCTGAAACTCACCTCTGCTACTTGTTAACTCATGACCTTGGGCAAGGTATTAAACTCCAGGTCCCCATTCCCCCATTGGGAGTTAATCCTGGGTCCCCTACTGGGCTGCCGTGACCACCTGCCTGAAGGCAGGAAGAGGGCTGAGCGTGGGGTCGCCCGCTAATGTCAGATGCTGGCAGTGGTGCCACCACTTGCTGGCCCGACACTTGGGTGCTTGAGTACTGCCCCGTGTGCACCCCAGCTGTAGCTCCTGTAGCCACGGCAGCCAGAGACCCTGCCCAGCTTGGTCTGGGAACTGGAGCAGGCTGGGCACAGATCCCCTATGCTGTGCACGGAGGCCTCGGCCCCGTCTCTGTGGGATTTAGGTCAGGGGTGGCTCTTTCGTAGCTGGGACGCCCCATGGTGAGATGGGAAACTTGCTGTGTTGACTGTGGGCATGAGGCAAAACAGGAAGCTGACTTTATTACGCTGAATCCTGTCATACTAGAAAGTTGCCTCTTATTGATTGAAATCTTGTTTATTGGTGCAGGGTTTTAAGGAAACACTGAACGCTGGGGAGCAGCCCTACATAAGCCTCCTAGCTCAGGGCATGGCAGCCCACTCAGCTTTAGGCACCGAGCCGTGGGCTGGCCTAACATTGTTTTGAAATTCACATAAATACAAATTGCAATGTAAAATATTTATAAAATTTTTCTTTTATCCCCTGAACTCTGTTTATGTTAGATGCAGTGGGGTGGGACCCCTGTGTCCTCTCCATCTTTGATATGGACAGCTGGCATCTCTCAGTCTAAATGAGGACAGCCTACACCAGCCATGAGCCAGGAGGAAATGGGCTCGTCACTTGCCCGACTTTGGGGACGGCAGGTGTGTCTGGTTTTGAGTACGGATCACTGGTGTCTGACCTCAGACACATTACTTATTCAACTCCCACCGTAGTTTTTGGAAGAAGGCCTGGGCATTTGAAAAAGCGGGATGCTGCGATTGTCCTTCCCATGGGGCTTAGGTTAAAGGCAGTGGGTAGGAGGGATTAGGAGAAGTGAAAATTACTTTGAGCTCCCTTAGGAAGCTGCCACATTGGAGACAGCACTTTGTGTCTCCGTACAGTGAGTGCACCACTGCCAGGTTTTTCTTGCGTTTTAGGACAGATTGCTGCGGCCTCAGCTGCACCTGAGATAAAATAGGGCTGTACTGTACGAAAATACTTACCTTTGAGCACTAGAACCACCTTCAAGGACAGAAGAGGCGGTGAGATTTATACTCTCAACTTCTGCTCTCCATTTCTATGGAGAGGAATGATGTCTCAGTTGCAAGTCACAGAACATCTAACAGTGCCCACAGCACTAAAAACAGGTCATTATCTCCCATTAACAGCAAGTCTTCAGGGAGGTAAATCAGATTTTAGGGAAACAGTTCAGTTGTACTAACCAGGATGCATGAGCTTTCCATCTTCCTCTCCACCATCCTCGGAGGGCTCATGCTTTTACCTCGTGGTCATAAAATGGCAGCTGCAGCCCCAGACATCACATCTTTATATAATCTCATATTCAAGGCAGGAGGAAGTGGAAGGGTCCTAAAAGCTATCACCGCTTGCCTGTTTCTTGGTGTTCTAGAAATCCCTCAGAAGATTTCCCTTAAGTGTCATTGGCCAAACTGGGTCATAAGGTCAAATCTTGTTGCAAGGGGGAGTGGTAAGATATGAAACAGCCTTCTCTAGGTAACACGGTGGGAGGTGGGCAAGGAAAGGGTAGGTTGGAAATGGTGGCTGGGTAACCTCATCCAAGCTGTTTAAGTTGTTTCTCCCTCTCTTTGGTCTTGTCTGTCTTGTGTGCGCTTGGATTTTTATAAGCCCTTTGCACCTGTGCTGTGGCTCCAGTCTCTGCACTGTGCGTATATGTGGGAGTATATGTGGGAGGTGGGCTGCAGGCTGACAGTAGTTTGACCAGGCCCCACTGCAGCACACAGACTTCAGTTTCTATTTAAACTCAAACCTACAAGTAGGTATAACTTTAACCTTCACTTTTGAGACCACATGGGACTCACTAGCCAAGAGCCAATCCTGGAAAAAAACTTTATTTTATTAACTTAACCCTCAAGGGGTCCAAGCTCTTGAAAATGACCCAAGAAAGTCAGGAATTCTTGTTCCCTGGGAGGAAGCAGAGGCTGCGGTGGGCCAGGTGGCCCTTGTTTCCTTCCGGGTAGAGGGATGAACAGGTCAAGACAGTCAAGGCATTTTAAGAATCTGTCATTGCCTGTCAGTCATGGTGGCGGCTGCCTGGAGGGCAGGCCTGCCTGTCGTGGTGAAACCTGGCACATATGCTGAGAGCCTTACAGAGGCATTTCCAGTAAATGGGCCCCTGAGTGACTTCTGCTTTTCCTCCACGGGGGCCTGGAAGAATGATGCAGTCGGGCCTGGATACATTTTTGGGCCATTGTTTGAAAAGATGGTAGGGGACAGGGCGGTAGAAGATATTTTCAGGGCTTGTTTCTGCAAAGTGTCCATGCAGTGTGAAGCGAAGCACATTTATCACAATTCTTTGGTTGTAGGCAAAAGAAATCTATTCAAACTAGCTTAAGCAAGGGGGCAGAAAAGAAAGTAATTATAAGGAATTGAGGGTGGCTCATGCAATTCAGAAGACATTCACCCCCAAACCGAGGGAAAGGACAGCACCAGCAACCAGAAGGTCCTAGAGAATCCAGGAATTATTC
>PVKY010002853.1:0-23751 GCA_004027775.1 Bradypus variegatus | reverse complement strand
TAATGCAGAGTCTTTTAGGAGAAATTGATTGTCATTATTACCATATAAAGGGGGTCTCCTGGGCTGCCTCCTCTAAGCAAAAAAGGGCCTGTTCCCAAGACTACTAGGCAGGAATTTTGATTCAAAAAAGTAGTGTGGAGGGAGATATGTCCTTACCCAGAGGCAGAGAATGCCACTTGCCCCTAAAGGCTCATTAAATAGACCAAACATTCTTAAGCTGTGGTTCATGAATAGAACACAGAGATTCCTGAATCCCATAGAACTACAAGCAAAATGCTACTGTATATGTATTTTTGTAAGTCATGACTTACATATGTTTCATCAAAATCCCAAGGTTTTCATGATTAGTCCAAAATGGGATTCGGAAATATTTGAAAAATGCCACTTATATCAAACACTGACCTTTAAGGTACTGTTTTTAAATCTCTAATCCTTTCAATAAACACTTCCCTTGCCTGTTTAAGGTAGATTCCTTTAATAGTGAGCTTGTTCAAGTGTCAATTAAGTAATACTAGCTTAGGTTAGCACCTCCCATCCCACCCCCAGCTATGTGTTCCCAAAGTTCCGTGGACTTCTATCATAACACTCACCGCACTTTCTTATTATTTGCTAATGGCCATCTTTGTCACTAGGCTACAATCCAGGAGAGCAGGGACAAAGTATTAATAGTTTACATCTGTAAATCCAGTCCTTAGCATAGTATTGGTATATAGTAGACACAAAACATATATTTGGTAAACTATTTCAATAAGTGAATCAATGTCATCAATAGACTTTCTAATTCGTCAAAATAATCCTGTCCAAATTCTGATGTAGGCCCTCTCCTCTCACCTGAATCTCACCAGGCGTATCATATATACCATTTGAAACGAAAAGTCCTTCACATGTGGTCACTGGCTTTTCTGGACTCTCACACCCACTTAATCCATTCTTCCTCTCACCTGTCCCAAACTCCCCACTCCTCAAAACTCTTCCCCAAACCTTTCAAAGTGCCCTCAGGAATTCATCTGCTATAATGAAATCCTACAGCTTCAATATCTTTCACCAAATATTCCCTATCCATCTCTGTGTCAATGGAAACCCACATGTCCCCAAGGACTCCCCTCCTCCGTCATCCTCACAGGCTACGGACGGCCGTGCTCTCACATCCCAGGGACCTCGGCTTCACGAGGGGGAGGTGAGTGCCCTCCCAGTTCACACTGCAACTCAGGCCATTCATCTCCACATCTGTCACTACTCGGAGCTTTGTCCCACTAATCTGAATACCACCAATCCCATCCCCTGAAGAAATACCTAGGATTTATCCTCTAATACAAGAACTTGTATTGTCTCATCAAATGTCCACATGGATAGTCATCCAAGAATAATATAAAAATAACTGACTTCGATGAAGCACTCACTGTGCACTGTCAGGCAGTGTGTTAAGCACAGCACATAAATTATCATTCATTTAATTTTCATAAGGTTCCTGTAGGACAATACCATTAGGTTTTCAGATGAAGAACCAGAAGGTTCTTCATAGAGAAATGAAGACGTATGCCTAAGGTCAGTGGCTGAGATACAACCTCAAGTTTGAGAACAACACAGACCATGTTCTCAGCCAACAATTCATATGGCTACCCAACTCACAGCACCCTATTCAACTCACAGCACCCTCCCCCACTCACAGCACCCTTCCCAACTCATGGTACCCTATTCTCACGGTGACACCTCAACTCTTGAAATCACCATAAAGTAGCCCCACCTCTGAAACCACAATCTGATTACAACCTCAGATTGCTCACATTACTTGCTCAAAGACTCCCTTTACTCTTGTTCTTCAATGGTTTGGGGACATTATTCTATTGAAATGTCTACTTTATTCCTTTATATTCTTTTCCTTTCTATTTAAGTAGCCTCTTAACTTTTCCATCATAATTATTCAATTCAGATTTGAGGGATCATTCATTTTAATCTTTTATTTAACAGAGTCAAAAATTCTCCTTCAAATAGTCCTTTGACCCACATGCTTGCCCTGCATATACCTGGCAAATTACAAAACTAGATGAATTCAAATGTCAGTCTGCTATCTACAGAAAGTGAGTTACAGAATTTCATTGGAAAAACCCCACAAAACTGGGGAGCTGTATGGAGTATTATAAATTATAAGTCACCATCTCTGAATGATCCTTTAAGACCAACCCACAACCCTAGTATACCTATTGGGACAGCTTATTCTCCAGTAATCAAAAATTACTATTTTAAACCTTCTCCACTCCTGTCAAACATCTCTCCATTCCAATTCCCACCTAATAGGTAACTTCATCTGATTTTTCACAAAGGAAAAATCTGAGACTTCACATGCACGCTGAACTAAATCCTCTGGGACACTTCATCAAGGACTATGCTTTATAATTCAACTTCTCTCTCCCCTGATCTTTTTCTTTTTTTTCTATTTATTTTATTTTCTACTTAAGCTATTTTATATTCAAATCTACTTAAAGGTAGCTATAATTTTTTTCACCTAGCAACCCTTTGATTTGTGAGTGTGTAGAAATGTATTTGGGGGGCGGCCTTTGTTTTTTAAGTTCTCCTTTGTTCAGAACTGATAGAGTTTCTAAATATCTCAGGTTAGAATTAGTACAGGCTTTAAACTTTTGTTTGCTTACTTTGAAGTTTAACTGCGAAAATACTGTTAATTGTTTTTTAATAATTCAATTTTCTTGAGATATATTCACATACCATGCAGTCAAACAAAGCGTACATCAGTTCACAGTACCACCATACAGTTGTGCGTCCATCACCAAAAGTAATTTTTGAACATCTTCATTACCACACACACAAAAGTAATAAGAATAAAAAACGTCCTTCAACCTCACATCTCCTTGCAGTTATCACCCTCTTCAGTCTTTCACATGATAACCAAACCAAGCCAGTGCATTTCAATCTGGCTTCTGTCACCATCAAACCATACAGATTTCTTAATGTAAAGAAAGAGGTCATGCCCAACTCACCTGGGATTGGATGCCCAGTGACCCAGTGTCTTCTCCCTCCACCTTGATGATAATCTCTTCAGGAAGGAGTGAGTCCTGAGAAGGCAAACAGATGAGAAAAAGGGAAAAAATCAGGGAGCTAAGTCACAGTTCAAAACTCCCACTGCGACTAGGTGAGGATTTGACATACCAATTGTTTTAACCACATTCCCCAAGTAAAACTGTTTTAGAAATTATGGAAGATAAGAGCATTTTGGGATTTTGTTCCTACAGAATGCTTGCTGATTTAGAAATATTAAAAATTTTTCAGCTCTTGGCACTGTTTCTTAACTGATCTTAGCCACACACACCCATAAAAAAAATTAACTGAAAAAGTGTGTAATAATTTAAAATACAGGCTACCATTTGTAAAGTTTCCTTTTTTTGAGAAACTTTCCTCTATTTTCCAGGTTTATTTCCTCTGTTTCCCAGGTTCCTCTGTTTGGCTACAGGATAAGAGTTTTGTTTTTTCTAGAGTGTGGGCTCTGTAAGAACTTAAATCTTTTCTGTCCTGTTTACTGTGGTTTCACTGTGCTTAGATAAAAAAATATGTGGTAAAAGTAATATTTTAACTAAAAAAAAAAAAAAAGACAAAGAACTGTTAAGGCCCCTAGAAAACAGCCAAAGTCACTAGTTTAAAGTGGAATACCAAGAGTCACCTCAAAACTGGTTTTAGGCAAAAGACTTGACTAGATATTTTTCCAAAGAGGAAATACAAATGGCTAAAAAGCACATGAAAACATGCTTAACATTACTAGCTATTAAGAGAAATGCAAATCAAAACTACAATGAGCTATCATTTCAAACCTCCTAGAATGGCCACAGAAAACTAGAAGTGTTGGAGAGGATGTGGAGAAATAGGAGCACATTCACTGCTGGTAGGAATGTAAAGTAGTACAGCCACTGTGGAAGACAGTTTGCGGTTCCTCAGGAAGCTAAGAATAGACTTGCCATATGATCCAGCAATCCTGCTACTAGGTAAATACCCAGAAGAACTAAAACAGGGATGCAAACAGACATTTGCACACTAATGTTCATTGTGGCATTATTCACAACTGCCAAAAGATGGAAGCAACACAAATGTCCATCAACTGATGAATGGATAAACAAAATGTGGTATATACATACGATGGTGTTCTACTCAGCTGTCCTGATGCATGCAACAAATGGAGGAATCTTGAGGACATTATGTTGAGTGACATAAGCCAGACACATAAGGACAAATATTGTATGATCTCACTAATATGATCTAATAATAATAAGCAAACACAGAGTTAAAATCTGGATATAGTTACCGGGAGAAAGAATGAGAGTCAAGAATGGGGAGCAGATGCATAATTTGTGCAGAATTTTTAATTAGGTTGACTGTAAATGTTTGGAAATGGATACAGGTGATGGTAGCATATTATTTTGAGTGTAATTAACAGTGCTGAATTATGCATGTGACTGTGGGTGAAAGGGGACATTTAGGGTCGGGTATGTCACTAGAAGGAAAGCTAGAGAATAAAACATTGGACTATATATAACATAGTGAACCGAGCTGTGGATGATGACTGTGGTTAATAGCACAAATATAAGAATGTTCTTTCATGAACTAGAACAAATGTACATCACTTTTACAAGATGTTAACAATAGAGTAGTATATGGGAAAGAGTGCATCTAAGGCCAACTATGGACTATAGTTAACAGTAATATTTTATTATTATTTCATTGGTTGTAACAAAGGTACCACAGCAATGCTAAGTGTGAATAAGAAGGAGTATAAGGGAAATGGGGTTTTTCTTTTTGGAGTAATGAAAATGTTCTAAAATTGATTGTGGTGATGAATACACAACTGTGATTATACTGCAAGGCACTGATAGCACACTTTGGATGGATTTTATGGTGTGTGAATAAATCTGAATAAAATTGCATTTTAAAAAAACACATTTTAACTCTAGTTTTAAGAAAGATGTAAGTGTAAATTTAGATTTGTGTAACTCCCACTTAAAAGTCACCAAAATAAATAGCACACAGAGAGCCCATCTGTAATGAAATATCCTAACACTGATCAAAACAACACATCTCTGACACGGTGATCTCTGAACCAAATCAAATGGCGTCTCTATGATCAAACATACATCTTCATTAATACGAACAAAGTGTAGCTGCGTTGACATATGCGATGGGTTCCTCAAAGGCCACCACCCCCCACCATTATGTGAGAAAGGAGGATGGGCTGATGAGTGAGAGAGGCTCCTGTAAAAGCAGGAATGCCTACTCAAGGTCAATTCCCACCAAGGAGTGCTTTAACAAGTTAATTAAAGGGACAACCACGTGACCTAAGGGTACTGCTTATATTCAAAATTGTGCCAGAGGCCCCAGCCAGTAACTAAGTCAAGAAAAAGAAAAAGAAAAATAGAAAGTCTTAAGAACTGGAAAAGAGTAAACTGTCAACATGTGCAGAATAAATTATTAAGCGCATTTTACTTGTTTGTGGAAACAAAATCAATATAAAAATTAAATTCTATTTCTACATACATGCGAACAGAAAATAAAAATTGTGAGTAACCATTTAAAATAGCATCAAAATACATTATCTGGAAGTGATTTTAAGGACCTTAAAGCTGTGCAATGCATGCAATGGAAAAAGGGTGTATAGAGATGTGTAAAGAATGACAAATCGATAAGAAAAAGAACCAACAGAAAGAACTACAAATTGGAAAAACAACAACAACAACAAAAAAAAAAAAACACAGCCAAATAGAAATTTGATAAATCAGATTAGATAAGGATCTGAAAAACTGCTCAACCTCATTATTAATCCAGGAAAACACAAACTCAAGTCATGAGACAGCACTCTACCACTTCTACTGGCGTTGTAATTTACACTGAAACCCAGACACTTCCTTACTAAATATCCTTCCTAGAGAAGTCTTGCCCACTTAGACAAGAACATTTACGGTGGTGCTATTCGTAACAGCAAAAAACTGAACACTAAATATCCATTAACAGCATACCCGTAAAACCTGTCATATATTTAGAAGTCAAAATCTGGGTGCTGGGTGTGCACATTGCTATTGGGATGTCACTGCTTCTGTGCCCTCAGGGGACATGTGAGGGGGCACATAAGCATATGTGTGTACCAACACACACAAAAAACATATACACTGAGGCACATGTTCATCTATTTCTACATCTCTTTATACTGAAAACCATGCATTCTCATCAATATCCCCAATTCCCACGGAAACCCCCGAGGTTGATGCCAGTGTTCTCTGCACACGCCTGTACCTCCCGGCTCCGACAGTGGGAAACCTGCTCCCGTTAGCCTCAGGTTCACTTATCTGGTAGGTGACTCCTCTCCCATCCCCACTGCCACTCCCTCTCCTGCAGATGCTCTCCTCACTCCACTTGGGCTCTGCCACCCCCACCGGGCTGCCCTCTGCCCAGGGACCCTCCTCACCCCGTGTGGCCTTTGACAACCCAGGCCAGGTCGTCCCTACTCACGGCCTTGCTCCTTGTGCCACCTGGATGTGGACTGTCCATGCATCCCGCTTGGGCTCTGATACCCCACACTAGGGTCCCTTCGTGCGGGGACACCCCCAACCTGCTCACACTGACCCGGCACACCCAGTTGCACGCCTACCCCCAAGATGGGGGCACTTTTCACCCTGCTCTGGCTCCCGCACCACATGCCGGACCACCCCTTGTGTGGATGCCCTCACCCCACTTGGGCTCCCCTTTAAAGGAGATGCCCTTCTCTCCTGCTCTGACTCCATCACCCCAAACCGGATCACCCCTGCATGGAGGCTTGCCTTCCCCCCGGGGCACTGGCTCCCCACAGCAGGACGCCCCCTTGCTCAGGCCCTCTCCTCAGCCCCAGAGGGCTCAGGCACCATGCTGGGCCCCTGCACGGACTCTTCACTCCACTGGGGCTCGGAGACCCCGTGTCAGGCACCCTGGGGAGACACCTTCTGACCCCACTCAGTCACCAACACCCCCCTCACCCCAATCCACAGTAGGCAGCCCTCCCTCAGCACAGAGGCCTCCCTTCCTCAGCCTCCCTAATGGCTTCAGGCCAGAATCGCTCAGGAGAGGGAAGTTCTAATTGAACATTTTTCAGAGAGTAAATGTTTTCAAAGAATATCTACTGTAGGAAAATGCTTTAAAGTGTGATTTTTTCACCTTAAAATGCACTCTACAGAAACAAGAAAATATAGGCAAGCAAATGAAAAAAAAGTCACTTGTAATGTAACTTAAAGATACTCTTCATTAACTTTTTGGTATATTTATAGTTTCCTAAAATACTTTCTGTATACATACAAACTATATCCCTTTTTTAAAAAGTGACAATTTCTAAATACTATTTACTTAACAGAGATCATAAATAGCTTTTTATGTCAGCAAATATACATTACACTCAATGGCCACAGTATATTCCATTTTGGGGTCCCACCATGTTCATTTAACTATCCTCTTTCACTGCACATTTACGATAGTTCCGAATGTTTATATTCAAACAAAGGTGTGACTTGCTAGGCACAGGGGAATCAGTGTTCTAAGGGCTTTGATATGAAATGCCAAATTGCCCCTGAAAAAGCTACTGGGGTTAAAAGGGCGAGGAAATACCTGGAGGCTCTTAAATGTGCAATGTTCAAGAATTAGTGACCTGTGGGTCAAGAGGTGTCAGAAGCCCCTAAAAAGCTGCAAAAGAAACAGGACAGCCTCCCACACCTGGAGGGTCAGGCTATGGGGCCAGGGTGGGAGTGAGCACGGGGTCTCAGGGGAAGGCAAGCTCCACTTACCTGGGCACAGGCCTTCAGGGGCCCTGGCGGCTTTGCATCCTGCTCTTCCATGCTCTCCTCCAGGTGCAGGCAGGGTCCTGACAGCTCGAGGACCAAGGCTGCATTGAGAAGGGACAGCCCTGACACAGCGTCCTTGTGCAGAACCCTGCCCTCCCCGGTCCAGTCTTTGCTCCCTGGGTGCCCTCCCCGTGACAAATGTGTTTCTAGGGGTTCCTGTCCAAATAACTGCGCTGCACCCAGAGTCCCTCAGGCATGGCCCATGCCTTTTCCAGGTCAGGAACCTGCAGCCCCAACCTGGTTCCTTCAGTATCCTGGGGGCTCTGGACCACCTACCCTCAGGCCCATCTCATCCCCAAGAACAGCCTCCCCCACCCACCACCACAGTCTGCAGCACAAATCAGTTCCTCCTCACCCCAGTGGGTCCCAGGATCCCCACAAATACTCAGCACACTGAAGACCCCTAGTGCCTTCCCCCTAACCTGAATCTGCGGCCGCAAACCAGGATGTCTGCTTAGGGCCAGCAGTAGGGCTGGGAGATTGACAGCCCCAAGTCACACTTCCCGACTACATGCGTGAAGCTCGTGACACAGCCCCACCCCTTCCAGAAGCCGATTCCAGGAATGAGGGATCCTGACCTGTCATCAGCCCACCCTCGAGCATCCTCTTGCAGATCACCTCCCATTGCTGTTCACCTCCCACTTCCACTCAAAGGGCCAAGCCTCCGCACAGAGGTCAGCTGCACCCAGGACCTGGTACCTCTACCGTTCTGGGGCCTGCTGGCCTCAACCAGAACAAGGCCAGCCCCCATTCACACCCACACTCTTCTGTGCCCTGAATTTATACCTCTGATCTGGACCCGAAACCAACCTGGTGTCCTTGGCTCTGAAACTATAACAAAACCTGCACAGGCCTAGGAGCCTCCCCTCTAAACATCAGCACATGCCAACGCCAGGCAGCCCCTCCCAAGTCCAGAATGCACAGCTCAGGAGCTCAGACCTGTCTTTCTTTCAACTATTCTGAAATTAGAGCAGTTCCAGCCAAATCCCACCCTAAATCCCTTCCAACACTGCTGTATTCTCACTCCCACAGTAAAGTGTGGGTTCAGAATGCAGCTGTGCCCTGAAACTCCACCAACCTCGACAGATCCCTACTTGAGCAGCATTAGCCCAGATCCCTGCCCAAATATCTTCCTGGACACCTGCAGCTCAGGGAGATCCTGTCTTTCCACAGGATCAGCATCATCAGCCTGTGATTAGGGTACCCTCTGCCCAAACCCACCTCCAGCCTCCTGTTTCCCACTGAAACCCCTGTGGATGTGCAGCCCTACCCCCCACCTCACTCCCCCTGCGGCCCAGAATCTGTGGCTCAGACCTGGTCCCGCCACCCACCTGGGCATTCTCAGGCAACACCAGGGTTTTAGGGCTGCCCATGTTCCCCTGCTCTGCCCAAATGCCAGTGCATGGGCAACGTGCAGATGAAGCACCCCCCCCCTCCCAGCACCAGAACCTGCAGCTCCAAACTGGGGTCTCCAGATCTCCACTCTCGCAGGGTCCCTCCTCCAGCTTGACACCCATGTACACACAGAGTGGGTTCATGCCCATAATGTGCATCAAGGACCTGGACTCCCCACTCACACAGGGTTCTTGTGTGTAGTCCTTGCCCCTGAGATGCAATCCCTGCATCTCCCACTCTGTGAGTTTCAACCCACCTGGGGCGCATCAGGCATCCACAAGCCTCCACATGGGTTCTGGGGTCAACTGCCACTCCCACTCTCATGCCCCCACCCCACTACCTGCCTGCCACCAGAACACCCAGACAGGAGCCTGTGCACAGAGGTCCAGAATCAGCCCCAGGACTTGGGCACTCACAATCCTGAGGGTTTTCAGGCCCAAGATAGAGCAGCTCCCCTGGTCCAGGGCCCATCTCCTTCCTCCTGCATTAGCACGTGGGTGCCACACAGAGCACTGCCCCTTCCATACCCAAATCTGCAGCCCAGACTCTGTCCTTCTACCAACCTGGGTGCCCTCATGTCTGCAAGCAGAGCAAGCTCTGAGAAGAGCCCAGAGACAGCTGCTTCATAATCATGCTGGCAGCATCCTGCCCAAACAACTAGTGATCTGACGGCAGCTGTTACAGCTCTGCCCTTCCCGGGATCAGCTTCTGTACCTCCAACCCAGCATCTCCAAGAAATTGAGGGCCCTTGAGCTCTGCACTATCCCACATGTGTTCTAGGATTATCGCCCAAGTTGCTGCTTCTTACTCAGACACCCCAGTGTGTGCAAGGAATGCTCCACCTAGAATCTGATCTAGGCCCTGATCCCTCCTTCAACTTGGGATTCTGCAGCCTATGGGTGATTCCCACCCAGGGCTCCCTAAAGCAGCCCTGACCTCCCCTGGAACAAGAATCTCCAGCTCCAACCTGGTCTCTCCATCAAGTGTCTATGCCAGGGTCCCAGCACCTCCTGCCCAGAATCTCACCTCCCACCTCGTGCTTCTAACCCAAACTTCTGCTCAAGAATATGGGGATACTGGCAAAGGCCCTCCCCTCCAGGAACCAGGACCTGTAATTGAGTACTCCATCAACCTGGACGCCCTCAGGTCCTCCACTAAACAGACCCTGAGATGGGGGTGGGGGTTCTCAGGATATCCCCAGCACCCCTGCATGTGCCTGTCTTGCACCAACCTAGGCAACATCGGGCTCCAGAGAAGAGCACCACCTGCTCAGCCCAATCACCGGCGCATGCGCGTGGGACACAGCCCGGGAATCGGGAGCTGCAGCAGCCTCTCCACCAACCTCCGCGACTGCACATAAGATTAGAGTGTGTCACGCGCGGGTCCCAAATGGCCCACTCATAGACTCCCACTTCTAGCTTCCCGCCTAAGACCTGCGCATGCGCGCACTGGACAGCCGGCGCTGCCCCCACCCCCGCTCACAAACCTGGGCGTCCTCGAATCCGCGGCCCAGATCCGGCCTGTCCCCGCCTCGGTAACCGTCACGGCTCTATGGCAGGACGAACTGGAGTTAAACAGCCTCCCACCCTGATTCAAAAACACGACCGACTTGGGTTAAGCTCGTTCGGCTCTCTCCCCTGGTCGACATCAGCAAAGCCGCTCGGGGGTTAAGCTCCGAAAGGCCGAGGTGCCGAGCGGCGGCAACCACCAAAGCGCGGGACAATGGCTGCGCGACTGGCCGAACCCGGAAGTGCGTTTGGCTTTCACGAGCAGGAACTACAATTCCCAGAAGCCTCCGCGGCGCGGCCGACCGGTGGGCGGGCTCCAGCGCTTCAGGGGAGTTGGGGCTCCTGGCAGACCGCTGCTGCGCTGCTTGCCCGAGTCTTTACCCGGCCTTTGAGACGGGGAGCCAGACCCCAGGCCAAGGCCAGGGCACCGACGCGAGGGGTGTGGCCCGGCTGGACGCCGAGGAGGCGCCGGGAACTGAACCCGGGTGGAAGCCGCCGGTCCGACGCTTCGGCGCTAGGTCTCCTTTAGTCCTCCAGGCAAACCTATGGGGTGGCTGCGACATCCCCGTTTTACAGTAGAGGGTGCTCCTAGCAAAGCTCTTCAAGTCTCTGATATGTTTTTTTTTTTCACTTAATTGTAATAAAATAGAATTCTTTTATTTTTTTTTAATTGAGTTTTCTCTGCCTGTAAGGACCCCCTTTTCTGTTTGCCCTCCGCTCCTGTCCCCCCCCTTCCTGGCTCAGCTCCAGTCACGTTGGCCTCTTTCTCCTTCTCCAACAGATCCAGCGCGCTCCCTCCTCAGAGCCTTTGCATGTGCTGTGCCCTCTGTCTCTAGGCTCGTCCTTGGGGACTCCACTTGGCCTTCACCGTGTGGTGTGTAGGCGGATGTCATCTTTTCATGAGGCCATCTGTAAAATCGGAAACAAGCCCTTCGGTACCACACGCTCCCTGCCCATATCTTCATTTTCACCAGCTAACACACAAAATATCAAATAACCAATATCTGCCTTCACCCCTAGATTGTCAGCTGCATGAGGAAAGGATTTGTGTCGGTTTTGGTGACTGCTGTATCACCACTGTCTGAAAGCAGATGTTCCATATAATACCCCAATCAACAAAAGGTCTTGTCGAAGCACTCCTGTAGTTTTTCTTAGTTATATTTTGACCATTAGCAACAAAAACAAATTGTTACTATTTGAAATGTAATCTCTACCCCACCAAAGTATCCTGTAATTGGTTATTGTGGTTGATTTTTTAAAAATATTTTTTATCTCCTTAATCTACTGAAATGTTAATTCTCATAGTATTCCGAATGAGTCTCTTGGCTTTTCTAATGAGACAGTTTTTCACAAATAATAATCTCACCTCTTCCTTGCCAGTTTTTAAACCAGAGATTCCTTTCACATTGGATTGTGTGGTGGGAGATGGTCTGAGCACAGCCTGCCACCTTCCCCTGGGACATGCAAATAAACCCTGTGCTGGGGACTGTGTTAGCCAGGCATCTAGGACAGGATGACAGATGTGGGCTGACCCCTTTTCAAAAAAGCCTTGAGTTAAAACACATCCCCTAGCAGTTAGTGGTCTGACTGTCCTGAGCATATGTAAACATCTACTATAGGTAGGCTAAAGTGTGTCCATTTTATGGCACCTGGTTCACCACCCGCCGGTATATCTGTCCCTGGCAGGGAGGGCATGGGGTCCTTCCACTACAACACAAGAAGTGTGTGTAGACCATCTTCCTGTGCAGGACAGGGATTGGGACCGCCAGCTGTGGGGGACCGATAACCACTAGTGAAGCTGCCCTTGTTTTGTCTCTTCCCTATGGGAATAAACATTTTTCTGTTCAGTGCCTGTATGAGTGGTGTTTTTGCTGGCGCCCTCAACCCCTGCAAAGCATGGAGTGGATTGGAACCCTGAGACCAGTGTTCCTGGTGACAGGCATCATTGTGCCCTTTGCCACTCTCCATGCAGTGAGAACCATCCCCTGGAGGTGGCAATGGGTGTCTCTCCTTTTGACCAAGAGTTTAGCGAAAGAGGTGCCAACAGTTCAACAGATTGTGTTGGTGACCGTTTTCAAAGAAATATTAGTAAAAGTGGCATTCTTTTTTTGTCTTCTTCCTTTAACAATAAGCATCTAGTATTTCAGGGGTAAATATAATGCTGGTTCTTAAATCGAAGTAGATAGCTTATGGTTTTTTTAAATTTTTTATTATGTAAATTTGAAACACAAAAGTGGAGAGATGGTTTAATGAAGCTGCTTGGCCTATCATCCCTGTCATAGTTTGCCAGGGCCGCTATAACAAAAACCACAGACCAATTAGCTTAAACAACAGGAATTTGTTTTCTCACGGTTGTGGAGGCTAGAAGTTCAAAATCAAGCTTTTGGCAGGGCCATTCTTTTTCTGGTCTTTAGCATTCTGGTGGTGGCTTGTGAGCAACCCATTACTCAACCTCTCCTTGTTCACATGACGTCTCTCTCCCTATCTCTTACCGTGTCCAATTTCCTGAGCTTATAAGGGCTCCAGTCACGTTGGGTTAAGACCCACCAATGTGGTTTGGCCTCACCTTAACCAGTAAGATCTTCAAGGATCCTCTTTACAAATAGATTCACATCCACAGGACAGGGGGTTAGGATTTGAATGCATCTTTGTAGGGGGTGTATCCAATCCGTAACACCCAACTTAAACAATTTTCAACTGGAAGTCAACCTTGTTTCTTCTAAACCCCCAGCAGTGCTTGTGCTTTCCATTCTCCTCATCCCCTGGTGATTTTATGGCAAATCCTAAATAATATTTTAATTTCATCTGGAAACATTTCAGTATATGTCTACAATGGAAGGACTCAAAAAATACAACTTCAGTTCAAAATAGATATGAGTTATAGCTATTGGGTACAGAGAATACAAAGTTATTGTTATTAGCAGATGTTATTACAAACCAGAAGATCCAAGAGAATTCACTGAAAGATACTAGCATCAAGGAAAGTTTAGAAAGTCATTGAATAAGAAACAATCAACATTTATTTAACACTCTGGACCAGGCACTTGTTTTGAGGTCCATATATATGCATATATATACATATTTTTTCTATTCTAATATACATTATTTCTCATATAGTCCTCATGCCAACCCTATGAAGTTGAACTCTTATTCCTGTTTCACAGAAGAGGAAACTAAAGTCCAGAGGTTTTAAGTAACTGTGCCAGTTTGAATGTATTATGTCCCCCAAAACACCATTATCTTTGATGCAATCTTGTGGGGTAGATTGATTAATCTTTTTGTTTAGGGCGTGACCTTTGATTGTTTCCATGGAGATGTGACCCACCCAACTATAGGTGATAACCCTGATTAGATAATTTTTATGGAGGTGTGGCCCTGCCTATTCAGCCTGGGCCTTGATGAATTTACTAGAGCACTATGTACGCTCAGACAGAAGGAGTGAGCTTGCTACAGCCAAGAGGGACACTTTGAAGAAGGCACAGGAGCTGAGAGAGGAGCTGCAGATGAGAGACAGTTTGAAGATGGCTGTTGAAAGCAGACTTTTGCCCCAGGGAAGCTAAGAGAGGACAAATGCCCCAAGAGCAACTGAGAGTGACACTTTTGAGGAACTGCAGCCTAGAGAGGAATATCCTGGGAGAAAGCCATTTTGAAGCCAGAACTTTGGAGCAGACACCAGCCACATGCCTCCCCAGCTAACAGAGGTTTTCCGGATGCCATTGGCCATCCTCCAGTGAAGGTACTTGATTGTTGATGACTTACTTTGGATACTTTATGGCCTTAAGACTGTACCTGTGTAACCAAATAAACCCCCTTTATAAAAGCCAATCCATTTCTGGTGTTTTGCATCCTGGCAGCATTAACAAACTAGAACTAGAATTATTGTAAGTGGAGAGTTGGGATTTGAGCCCAAGAATCTGCCTCTAGAGTCCATGCTTTTAACCATTTTATTGCCTCTTGCCTACACATCAATATCATATTACTCATAATAGAAGCAAAACAAGCCTGCAAAGAAATATAGTAAGGTATATACAAGACATCAGAAGAAACTTTCAAAACCTTAATGAGAGATATAAAGACAAATGATAATACCATGTTGCTGGCTATGTCATAAAGATGTCAAACCTTGCAGACTGATGTACAGCTGCCGTACAAATAAGACAAAATCACAATGGGATGCTTTGGGTTAGCTCATCTTTTTTCTTTGTTGACTTGTCATTGTTGCATTTGTTTGTTTTTTACCTTAAACATGCAGGCAATAAAACACTAGTAATATATCATTTAAAATTGCTGTTTTTTATTTTTTATCTTTTTTAGGTCTTTTTTTTTCTTTCAAAACAAATTAGTTGGCAATGTTTATCTCTAGGAGCCCCCAAATCCCAGCTCAACCTCCTTAGTAAAGGTACTTCGGAACAGCTGCCATGGAAGAACAGGAAGCCACCCTAGAAAATGCCCATCTAACCCAGAGACTTCTCTATTCACTGTTTAGGCAGTGTTGGAGGCCAGAGTTTTACCCTGAGGAGATACTGGCCAAGAGATGGGTGAGGGCTCAACATCCACTGAAGAACGAGGAAGTCTGGAATTCACTTGCTCCAGATGCTGGAAGAGTCACAAGAAAGTAGAGGGGGAGTGTGATCTGTCCCTAGGATATTGTAGGGTTCTTGGCAGGGAAGAGGGAAGTTCCCAGGGTTCAAATCTGAAGATGTTTCTAGCATTATTGAGTGTAACTTTAAAGATCTTAACAGTAGTCTCCTGTATCATATCTAATGTTAATAGGAAAAAAAACCTGAATTAACATTATCATCATTATTATAGTCTGACTGCTCGATGAACAACAATACATTATGAGTAATTCTTTCTTGGTTTCCACGATGCTACACTCTTGGAATTCCTCCTGTGTTATTCACCACTCTTTTTATGTCTCTTTTTCTTGATCCTCAGCCTCTCCTTAATCTCTAAGCATTAGAAGGAGCCAGGACTCAGCCGTTGGTCCATATTCTTATCTGTCTTCATCCACTCTTTGGGAATCTGTCCAAGAAAGGGTTAACATGCAGGTCTGGGTTGCTCAAACACTGCACATTTCTGAAAAAGGCATGTTTTCATAACTGACCATTAGCCAGTTGCTGGGAACTTAGCGCTTGGACTGTTCCATCTGATAAGAATGCTTTTTGCATGCCTGGGGCCTTGAGCTACCTGGAACCAATCTGTCCAGATAATTTATACCAATCCTGTGATTCTTGGTGATCACCTGCTTTTCCTCTGGGGGTCTGGAGCTTCAGTAACTGAGGCCGGCCTCTCAGGTGCTGCCCGCCTTCATGACTGATCCCCAATAAAAACCCTGGACAAGTTTCTCTGGTTGGTAACACACTGAACATGTTGTCAGGTATCGTTGCTGAGAGAATTAAGTGTGTCCCATGTGGCTCCACTGGGATGCTTGTGCCTGGTTCCCTCCAGACTTTGCCCCACGCACCTTTTCCCTTTGCTTATTTTACTCCATGTCCCTTCACTGTAATAAATAATAAACTGTGAGAATAAGAACTTCTGTGTCCTATGAAGCTTTCTAGTGACTCATTGAACCTCGGGGTGATTTTGGGGAACCTGGACACAGGATCACATCTAGCCCCATAGCTTTAAATTCCACTAACTGCCAAATGTGTATCCCCGGCCCTGACTTATCGAGAGTTTTTAATGAATAATTGCCTACTTGATTCTCCATGTGATTTCTGACATGTGTCAAACAAATTCTTGCTATCCCTCCCTACCCTAAATGTGCTTCTCCGCCATTGTTGCCTCAGAAGTGGCCTGCCAATCATTCAGTTGCTCTGACCAGAAAGTCTGGGGTCATCCTTGGCTCCTCACTCTCTTTACTCACAGCCAGTCCTTCAGCAAATCCCGTCTCACCACCTCCACCACTACCATCCAGATCAGGCCCCCCTTCATCTCTCACCTGAACTAATACAGTAGCCTCCTCACCGGTCTGCCTGCTTCTGCTCCTGTTTTCCTACAGTCTGTTCTCCACATAGCATCCAGAGGGATTCCTTAAAAATGTGAATTCTGTCCTGTTGCTCCCAAGGTCATTACCCTCCTCGTCATATTCAGAATTAAAATCTAATGTCCTTGTCATGGCCAATGGGTCCTAGATATCCCGGCCCCTGGTGCTTCTCGAAAGTCATACCACCCCCTCACTTGTTGCACTTCAGCCATGCTGGCCCCCTAGCTGTTCCCACAGCCTTCCAGACACCATCCCATTGCATTAGCTAATCCTCTTTCTGGACTCTCTTCGCCCAGCTATCCACATGGCTCCCTCCTTCATTTGATTCCTGTCTCAAAACACATATTCAGAAAGGCTTTCCCTGAGTGTCAAGTCAAAAATAGCACTTCTGTTCTTTTCTAACCCCTTATTCCGCTTTTTCTTCGTGGCATTCTTCACCACCTGATATTAAATTTTATATCTGTTTGTTTTTTCGTTGAATGGCTTTCTCCCCATTGTGATATAAACTTTATGAAGCAGTGGACTTAAATTCTCTGTGTTATCACTAGCATCAAAAAAGGATCTGGCATTTAGCAGGCAGAAACACTTGCTGAATGAATGACTGCTTGAGTGGTGGTAACTTCGTGTTCTTTACTGGCTGTTTCAGTGTATTAGAGGTGTACAGCCAGATGATCCTGACCACTGTGAGTAAAGGATGGTTGGAAAACATCTGCCATTCTCAAAGGGATCATTCATCTTGAAGGAGAAATAGACATGAATAAATGGTCTTAGTATAAAGTCTATTACATTAAGTGCTTCAGTAGAAGGATAAACAAATCCCTTTTGCATGACTAGAGAGAAAGCTAAAACTTCTTACTCAGAGAGAAGTAAGTTTCCATGCAAGAAGTAATGATTAAATGAGACCCTGCTGCCTTGTGGAAGATTTGTAAAAAGAGAAGAAGGTTAACATGTGAAGATGGGAAGTTGTTAAAAATAATAGGATCTAGCAGAAAGAATATAGGTCGTGGGGTCAAAACTAAAATCTGAATTTGGCACTATCATCTGTACACCTGGGAGTTAATTACTTAATTTCTATGAGTCATAAGTAGCTCATCTTATAAAACTGGGGTGATCTTCTCCTTTTATTATTGTGAGAATTAATTAGAGATAATGAAGCTAAAGCACATATAATGTGGTCATATTACAATGTGGTCAGAACTGTGCTGTAGTAGTAGGAGAAAGACTTGGAGGGTCAGGGAACAATTTCCATGGTGAGCTTTCTTACTCTGAGAGGCTGTAAGTCTCCTCTTGCTGAAGACAGTCCCAGACACAGACCTAGAACATCTCATGGTTCTCTCAACTCCCAGCTCCGACTCCAATCACTGGTTACTAAACACATGACTACTCCTCGGTGCTCGAGGCACTGGGGTCCTAACAGCCCTCCAATACACATATGTATATATAAACTCCTTCACACTTGCTTAGATCCCATATATTTCAAGAAATCTATCTCTATTGTAGTTAACACCAACTAATCTCTCCCTTCTGTAAAAGATCTTTAACTTTTATGCATCAAAGGGAATGGGAGAAAATATTTGGAAGTCATATAACAGATAGGGGTTTAATATCCAGAATATATAAAGAACTCCTACAACTCAAAAACAAAAAGCCAAACAACCCAATTAAAAAATGGACTCAAACAGACATTTATCCAAAGAGGACATACAAATGGCCAAAAATCACATGAAAAGATGATCAAAATCATTGGTCATCAGAGAAATGCAAATCAAAACCATGATGAGATACCACCTGACACCCACGAGAATGGCCGAATGGCTAAGAAAATAACGTGTGTTGGCGAGGAAGCAGAGACATAGGAACCCTTGTATACTGTTGGTAGGAGGGAAAATAGTGCAGTCACTGTGGAAGACAGTTTGATCCTTTCTCAAAAAGTTAAGCATGTAATACCATGTGACCTAACAATTCCACTCCTAGATATACAACTAAAAAAATTAAAAGCAGAGACTCAAACAGATATTTGTATACCAATGTTCACAGCAGCATTATTCACAATAGTCGAAAGGTGGAAGCAACCCAATTATCCATCAACAGATGAATGGAACCTTTGGTATATGGAATATCCATAAAATGGAATGCTATTCAGCCATAAAAAGGAATGAAGTTCTGATCTTGAAGACGTCATGTTGAATGAAATAAGCCAGCCACCAAAGGACAGATATTGTATGACTTCACTTATATGAAATAAGTAGCAGATACAAATTCACAGAGACAGGAAGTAGATTTAAGTTTATCAGAAGCAGCAGGGAGGGGGAATAGGGAGTCAATGCTTAATAGGTGTAGATTTTCTGTTGGAATGATGGAAAAGTTTTGGTAATGGATGGTGGTGATGGTAGAACAATGCTGTGAATGTAATTATGCCACTGAATTGTATGCTTGAGGATGATTAAAATGGGAAATTGTGTGTGTGTGTGTGTGTGTGTGTGTGTGTTACCACAATAAAATAAATCAATATATAATGAATACATGATCAAGTTAAGATTAAATTAACAGACTCATGTAACCAGCACTCAGATTAAGAAACACATTAAAAGCACCCAGGAGACCCCCTCCTGCACCTTTGATAACTTACCCCCAAGGGCGATCCTTGCCCCAACTTTTAACCACATAATTTGGTTTTGCTTGCTTTTGTATTTTATATGAGTGGCATCATACAGAATGAATTTTGTGCCTGGCTTCTTTCACACAATTTTGCGTGGTTGAAATTCATCCATATTGTAGAACATTTTCATTTCTGTGTTGTATTCCATTGTACATGGGAGAAAATGAACCTTGACTTTTCCATTGTACTATATACAACATGTACACAAAATAGATTCAAAGTAGGTAATACATCTTTAATGTGAAAGTTAAACACAAAAAAATATTTTCTTTTGAGGTTATTATTTTGTATGCCTTATTTAAGAAATCTTTGCCTACCCTTATGTCACACCACACACAAAAGGTTTTCAATTTTTAATTTTTATTTATTTATATTTTATATTTTATCTTAATTTATTTTAAAAAGTTTTACCTCCCAAAATGAATGGAAGAAAATGGAAGAGCCAGTATACCTCTTCAGGTCTGGCAATGTTATCGTGTGAGTATTAAACAGGGCATCACATTACTTTTTTTACCAAATATTTTGTGGAGATATAATCTAGATACAGTAAATACTGCTCAAAGATTTTTACATACATGTACACCTCTGTGATACCGACCCAGATCAAGAGACAGAATATTTCTGCCTCCCCCAGAGGGCTCCCTGATGCCCCCACTCGTCAAGCTCTCCCTCCTTTACCTCCCCACTATCTGGTCATTGCTGACGAGTTTAGGGAAACACATTATTAAGTCAAATGCACAATCAAGAGGACAGACATTTTAGAAGTTAAAGGATGCTTTCACAGAGTATAGCAACATTCACTGAAATCCTGGGGGCTTATTGGATTCTCTCATTAGAAAAAACAGTTACAAAAATAGTTTTATGGTGCAGAAAAAGTATGTGCTTTTCTACAGCTATGGGGGAAAGAACATTTTATCTTGGTTGAGATTTCTTTGACAGAAATTAGAGCTTATAGTTTTTAAGGCCAACCACTGGAATTCAGTTTGCGCCAAGGGAAAAAAAATAAACAAACCAGCTTGAGAAGGAAGGCAGTTGTGCCAGTTTGGAGCTATTATCTATCCCACGAAAGGCCATGTTCTTCTAATCCATCCCTGTGGGGGCAGACCTATTGTGGGGGAGACTTTTTGGTTAGGCTATTTCAATTGAGATGTGACCCAGCCCATTCAAAGTGGGTCTTAATCCTTTTTTGGAGTCCTTTATGAGAGGATAAAAGACAGTAAAAGCCCAGAGATCTGAGAAAGAAATGCCCAGAGGCACCTGGAGACATACATTGAAACCACAACCAGGAGAGAAGGACCAGCAAACGTGACCATGTGCCTTCCCATGTGACACAGGAACCCCAGGTGCCAGCAGCCTTTTCTCAGAGAAGGTATCTTCCTCTTGATGCCTTAATTTGGACATTTTCATGGCCTTAGAACTGCAAATTTGTAACCTAATAAATCCCCATTGAAAAAGCCAACCCATTTCTGGTATATTGCATTGCGGCAACTTGAGCAAACTGAAACAGATTTTGGTATGAGAAGTGGGGTGCTGTGTGATGCAAATACAAAAATGTTGGAATGGCTTTATAAATGGATAAGGGGAAGATTCTGGAAGAATTATGAGGTGCTTGATGGAAAAGGCCTAAACTGCTTTGAAGAGACTGTTGGTAGAAAAATGGATGCTAAAGATACTTCCAATGAGGCCTTAGACAGAAATGATGAATGTGTCATTGCCAACTGAAAGAAAGGTGATCCTTGTTTTAAAGTGGCAGAGAGTTTGGCAAAATTGGGTACTGGTGTTGGATGGAAGGCAGAATTTGAAAGCAACAAGTTCTGACATCTAGCTGAGGAAATTTCTAAACTAAATGTGAAAAATACAGCCTGGCTTCTCCTTGTAGATTATGGTAAAATGCGAGAGGAAAGAGGCAAGCTTAGAACTGAACTCTTGGGTACAAAGAAACCATAAATTGATGGTTTGGGAAATTCAGAGTTTCTGGAAAGCAAGTCCCCAGAGAACAGAGCCCCATGTGAGGATTTAACCAGTCAGCAATTTCAGTGTGAGACAGGCTTGGAGAAGGAGTTATCCAGAAGGGATTTGTGGAAAATCCTATTGTCTGACGTCTGGGACCCCTGTATGCTGCATGCCAAGCTGACAAGTTTTTTGAGAGATCTGTATGAATGGAACCACTGTCAGCCTGGACTAAAGGGAACAGAAAAGGGACAGACTGAAGGAAAAATGACTTCAAAGGCAGAACCATGGAAGCCAAGGTCTGGAGTCAAGAAACCTTGGGCCAGGAGAACAGACCCACCCAGGCATGTAGAAAGGGTGAGTTTGCCCTGGAGTTTGCAGAGGGCTGGCCCTCCTCCTCATTGTTCAGGGAGAGTGTTGCCACCCCAGGGCTCAGATCCCGGGGAATTAAGGGGAGCTTGGCTGACCTGTTGTTCAAGAAGAATGCTGTCCTCTCCAGGAATCAGAGAAGATAGAGCACATTTATGGGGATTGGGGAGAACCTAGACACCACGTGACTGATTTGACGGAGTTGAGAGTGTGCCCCAGAGATGGCAGAGAGTCTGAGTGCCACCCAGATGCTTGAAGAGAGTGGAGTAGAGAACAAGATGGCCTCCCCAATTCTTGGAGATGTTGGAGTCCTCACCCTAGTGTTTGGAGAGAGCAAGTCCACTGTGCAAGCCCTTGGAAAGGGTGGGATGGCCACTCTCTCAAGCCCTGAGGATAAAACATAATTCTATAGGTGATTCTCAGATTTTGAAATCTAATGGAGTTTGCCCTGCAGGTTTTGGGAACTGTTTGGAATCTTTGACCCTGTTTTCCTTCCAATTTCTCCATATTGAAATAGGAATATTTATACTATGATTGCCCCTCCTATCTGGAAGCAGATAACTTGTTCTAAGTTTCACAGGTCCACAGCCAGAGGGGAATTTTACCTTAGGACAAACCATGCCCATAACTGATTTTGATGAAATTTTGTACTTAATATCGTTACTGAAATTCTTCAAGGTTTTTCTGATATTGTGAATATATTTTGCTTATGGAAAGAGCATGTCTTTTGGGGGTCCAGAGGGTGGAGTGTGCTGGTTTGGAGCTGTTATCTACCTCACAAAAGGCCATGTTCTTCTAATCCATTCCTATGGGGGCAGATCTATTGTGGGGGAGACCTTTTAGTTAGGCTATTTCAATTGAGATGTGACCCAGCCCATTCAAAGTGGGTCTTAATCCTTTACTGGAGTCCTTTGTGAAGAGGATAAAAGACAGTAAAAGCCCAGAGAGCTGAGAGAGAAACGCTCAGAGGCATTTGGAGACATACATTGAAACCAGAACCAGGGGAGGACCAGCAGACGTCACCATGTGCCTTCCCATGTGACAGAGGAACCCCAGATGCCAGCAGCCATTACTCAGAGAAGGTATCCTCATCTTGATGTCTTTATTTGAACCTTTTCATGGTCTTAGAAGTATAAAATTGTAACCAAATACAAAATCAGTTGAGAAACCCAACCGATTTCTGGAATATTGCACTCCAGCAGCTTTAGCAAACTGAAACAGGGTTGAAGGGTGACTAATAAATAGAACATGGGGCATGTGATGCTTTGCCTCTACAAGGTCCCCTTGAAGTGTTCAGAGAGGGCCCAGGAAGGGCTCCTTTCCTGATACTGTTGCCTGGATCCCCAGGTTCTAAGCATCTCATTCCCGTCCCTCTCCAGGAGCCACGACCCTGCTTCACTCCATGTTTTCTCCTGTCATTTCTCAAGAGCTCCTTGTTCCTTATCTGCTACATGATTTGAAAAGCCACTGTTTGTCTGACCTTGGGATACTTCCCCTGCTCACCTCTGGCTGACTTGGACTCATACTTCTCCCTTCCACAGTGTCTGCCATCCATGTAGAGGTAGCTATGGCATGCCCAGTTGCTGAGTCTGGAACCTTGGACCTTTAATTCTAGGTCAAAGGACAACCATTTCCATACTACTTCTTTTGCTTTTCAAGAAACATGAGTATTTGGAGAGGGCTGGGGCCCAGAGCCTGGATAAACACAGTGAAACAGAACATCCCAAGGTCTACAAAGGTGACAGAGAAAGGCTGGAATATAATATGCACTCAGTGAACATCATTGAAGATATGATTGAACATGATTTCTCTAGGATTTGAGGAGAAAGGATCTCTACTTCCATTAGATTGAGGGGTTGATCCAGCAGTAATTGTCAGACTCTGGATTCACAAGTGCCTGTTAAACAAAGGAAAAGGTGAGCTCCATTTGCGGGGTGGCTCTCCTCACCTACTTGCTGTAGTCAGGGGCCCAAACACCCTAACATTCCCCTCCCCATCCTTGGAAATTCCAAAGATCTTCATCCT
>PVKY010002852.1:0-23758 GCA_004027775.1 Bradypus variegatus | reverse complement strand
AATTGTGTTCCAAACCACACACTCCTGTCTTCTCCTATCACACTGTAGTGATCCCTTTAGTATTTCCTGTAGGGCATGTGTCTTGTTCACAAAGTCTCTCATTGTCTGTTTGTCAGAAAATATTTTGAGCTCTCCCTCATATTTGAAGGACAGCTTTGCTGGATATAGGATTCTTGGTTGGTGGTTTTTCTCTTTCAGTGTCTTAAATATATCACACCACTTCCTTCTTGCCTCCATGGTTTCTGCTGAGAGATCTGCACATAGTCTTATTAAGTTTCCTTTGTATGTGATGGACTGCTTTTCTCTTGCTGCTTTCAGGATTCTCTCTTTGTCTTTGACATTTGATAATCCAATTAGTAAGTGTCTTGGCGTAGGCCTATTCAGATCTATTCTGTTTGGAGTACGCTGCGCTTCTTGGATCTGTAATTTCATGTCTTTCATAAGAGATGGGAAATTTTCATTGATTATTTCCTCTATTATTGCTTCTGCCCCTTTTCCCTTCTCTTCTCCTTCTGGGACACCAGTGATACATAGATTCTTGTACTTTGTTTCATCTTTAAGTTCCCGGAGACATTGCTCATATTTTTTCATTCTTTTCTCCATCTGCTCCTTTGTGTGTAGGCTTTCAGGTGTTTTGTTCTCCAGTTCTTGAGTATTTTCTTCTGCCTCTTGAGATCTGCTGTTGTATGTTTCCATTGTGTCCTTCATCTCTTGTGTTGTGCCTGTCATTTCCATATATTCTACTGGTTGTTTTTTTGAACTTTCAGTTTCTGCCTTATATATGCCCAGTGTCTTCTTTACAGCATCTATCTCTTTTGTGAAAAATTCTCTAAACATTTTGAATTGATTTAACATTAGTTGTTTAAATTCCTGTATCTCAGTGGAAGTGTACGTTTGTTCTTTTGACTGGTTCATAGCTTCGTTTTTCTTAGTGTAGGCTGTAGTTTTCTGTTGTCTAGGCATCTGACCTCCTAGGCCACCCCAATCAGGTTTTCCCAGATGAGAACAGGCCATGGTCACAGAAGGAGGTAATATTTCATTCTCTGGTTTCCCTGATGGCTTTTCTTAGCGGATTAAGACACCTGTGCTTTTCTGCCAGGCAGACACACTTGTCAGCCTGTCAGAGCCTGTGTAAGAGGGTGTGGCCTGTGGCTCTCCTCCCCCAAGCCTTGGGGTCTGGTTACAGAAAGACTGACAGATGTGCAGTAAAGCTGGGCCCCTCCCTTTCCTCTTGGGAAGCTATGCCCCCTCCTGCGATGTCCTTTGCCTATCAATAAGTTCTTTGTTTCTGTGACTCTGTTGATTAAAATGTTTTGATTTTAAGTCTCAGGCTGTCTTCACAGCAAAGTGCTGCGGGCTGATTAGGGCTGGGTGCGACTGCGGGCTGAGAAAGGTTCAGGTTTCCTCCACAGAGAGAGAAAGGCACAGAAAAGCTCCCAGGTTCACCCGTCAGCCAGAGATAGCCCCCAATCCTCTGGGCTCCCGTCCTGAGACAGATACGTCCCCCGACTCTCCCAAGGTTAGTTGTCGCCAAAAGCCTCTGTCTGCTTGTTGAGCATTCGCTGTCTGTATTGGGCCATAAACATTAAATTCCCAGTTGGAGCTGGGCTGAGAGAGTGCTGCTCTCTAGCACCGCGCGGCTTCCACGGGGGAGGGGCTCCTGGCTCCAGCTCCCGGCTCCCGGCTCTTGGCTCTCGGCTCTCAGCTCTCAGTGCAGGCCCGCAGTTTTACTTACAGATTTTATGCTGTGATCGTGGGCATTCCTCCCAGTTCAGGTTGGTGGGTGATGAGTGGACAGTCATGTTTGTCTCCCCGCTGTTATTCCAGGTTATTTCCTAGTGTTTTGGTCATTTATAAATTGTTCCGGGGGGACTAACAGTCTTCCACTCCTCTCTATGCCGCCATCTTAGCTCCTCCTCCCAGTGTTCTTTTTTACTTTAATTGTTCTTTTTCACTTTAATTATTATTCTTGTTATTCTTGTGTGTGTGGTAATGAAGGTGTCAGGGACTGATTTTGGTGATGAATGTACAACTATGTAATGGTACTGTGAACAACTGAATGTACAATTTGTTTTGCATGACTGCGTGGTGTGTGAATATATCTCAATAAAATGAATAAAAAAAAAAGTACACCAAGCGCCTCCAAAGTAATCAGAGGTAAGAGAATATTGAAATTAGGGAGGATGGCTGCCCCTTACCACCCCATCTTCTGCTTCCAGGGTACCCTTCCCCTTAGAAATCCACCCCCCTCATTATTGTTGGCAACCCCAAGCTGTCCTTAGGAATGGCTGCTTCTCCCACCCTTCCACCCTTGTATAGGCACAGACTTTTCCCCTAATGCCAGGAGACGTGGGGGCAGATTTGTTCTGAGATGAGGCTGCAAGGCTCAGAGTTAAAGGGAATTTCTCTCGTGCGATATCAGGCAGCCTCTGATTCCTGAGGCAACAGTGATGAGTCACCCAAGGGATGTGAGAATGACAGCCTTACATGAAGTCCTGGGGACAAGCACTCACATCTACGTACACCTTTACTTAATCTTTTGAGATCTCTCCAGTGTTTCTGCTCCCTAAGGTTGGGTGGGACGTAATTCAAACATTCATTACATCCCCCTTGTCCTGAGAGTAGAAGGCCAAGGAGAAATCCTGAAAAATGGTAGAGTCCACACCTCCTGTTCTGTTCTTTACTGTTCTTAAAGTTCTCTGGAGGAAAGGCTCATGGAGGGTAGCATGCATCAGAAGAACAAAGTTGTGAAGAATTCTTACTCTAGAGTCTGATAAAAAATGAGGAGTATAGCAGGTCTGAACATTTTTCAGAGTCAAAAGAAATAGCACCCAGTTTCTGCCACTACCTTGCCATGTGCCTTAGAACCTCTCCTCTCTGGATGTCCAGCTCTGCATACTCAGAAGGACAAAGTAGCCTTGGGTAATACTGAAGATCTCTTAGAGTTCTGACACTACATGGTTTTATTCGGCCTGATGCCTCCTGTCTCCTCCCTGTACTGCACTGTCCTTCCAAGTTCCAAGAGCTGTGCGTCCAGGGAGCATACGCAGGATAGACGGTGGAGAGTCAGAAAAGGGCCCCGCATACGTCCCCAGCAATGGTAGCAGCACTTGTGGAAACTGTAGTGAACAAAATTGGCTACAGAGTGGAGCTTTCCATTTAATTGAGAACTAATTAAGTTGTATGTTGAGTTGACGGTCTAATTAAGTATTACCATCCAACAGTGTATCACTGACTATTTTGGATAAATAATATTCTCTCAAATATCAACAGACTCTGCCAACAATGAGTGACTCATATATGTATAGATATAATTGTCTTGCTCCTCTTCTAACAGAAATTAATCTGAGTGTGACAACTTAGTTTTGGCCAGAAACAATAAGAAAGTCAATCGAATGGGTCTCAGTTAATTAAAGTAAGGCCTCTAAAATTTATGGCTGAACAGATTTGGATCACATGTGGTTGTAAATATTTATTCCCTTAATAAAATTACCACGTAAAAAAGGCATCATTTTGTTCTCAAATGCTGAACGGCTTTTAAAGCAGCAGCCATCTCAATCCTTAGAGGGTGTCTAGAACCTTGCTTTCTTGATTATTGTTCTATCTCTCAAGTTGTTTGGGCACCCCAAGCTAAATTTTAACAGTTTTTGAGACCCAGGCCAAATGACTGCCCTGGAAAGCAATCCTCTCAAAGATCCAGGTTGTCTGTTGGTGGGTCCTCTGTGGCAGGGCCAGCTGGCGAGAGATCCTGACCTTGGCAGCTGTTTCTTCAAGACACACCTGTGCTTTCTGCCACCACCAAGCCACCTGGCTCTGAACTGTGCAGCCTATACTTGCACTAATTGTGATACTGTTCATAACTATGCATTTTGACCCACCTCCAAGTCCACTCTGACCTCTCCTGAACTTCCCAGCTTCTGTCCTCTTTTTCCTGTCTTTTGGGTAATCTTACCCATTTCTTAAACCTAATGCTTGAAACTCTTACTTTTGCTTCCATTCTACCTTACTCTTTTTAGGTGTTCAGGAGCCCCCTACAGCTTGCAAGTGTCCTGGACCATTACTGGGGGAGAGGGGACTTCTTATCTTGGGAGAAGGTTCTGAAGCAGAGGGACTTCAGAGATGCTGCTCAGAGATGGAGCGTCTTCCACAGGGAGACAATGGAGCAGGAAAGGGTCCCAAAGCTGTCCCTGCTTCTGGGCAATTGCACCTGCCCCTTACAGAGCATCCATATTCTATTGGTCGCAGCACCTCCAGGCCAAAACCAACCTTGAACTGTTATCAGGGGAACTCAGGCATCTGGGCCTTGGTGAATGCAGAGCACCCGTCTTTTCCATTCCTCCTACCTTTGTCTTCCTCCTAGGGTCTTGATGCCCCTTCTTTTTGGGTCCACAAATGCAAATTAGCTAATTCCACCCCTTTATTCCAAAAATAGAACTTCATTCATTCAGACAATATTTATTGAGCACTTACTATTTGCTAAATATTGCTCTAGACACTAGAGATGTAGCTGGGAACAAAATACATAAATCCCTGCCCTTGTGAAACTTAAATTCTAGTGAGAGAGACAGAAAACAAGATAAATAAATAAATATTAGTATTTCAGATAGTGATAAGTGCTAAGGATAATAATAAATTGGGAACAAATGATAGGATGTTGCTAGACATGGAGGGATGGTGGTGCAACTTTAAATAGAGACTCACTCCAAAGGTCATATTTGAAAAAGACTTGAAAGAAGTGGAGGAGCGAGCCATACAGATATCTGGGAATAGGAGTAAATCCAAGATATGTGGGACATAATGGTTATACAATTTGAGGGCGTTCTTTGAGAAAAAGAATATAAAATTATCAGGACAAAAGTAGGTACAGGGTCTTAAAGAGGGCCCATGTAAGTGAAGGCTGGGAAGCGTAGGCTCCATTAGGTGCCCTGTAACTCCGCCTCTGTTGGTAGAGCAACCTGCAGGTGCAAATGGAGGCAGGAGCATGTGCAGTGCATTAGAGGCTCATGGGGAGACCAGGGGGGCTGAGGAGAGTGAATGAGAAGAAGAGCAGGAGGACACGAGACCAAGGAAACCAGGGCTTTCCTAGGTTGGATGGGTGCCACCCGAGGGTGCTGAGCAGAGGAGTAATGTGAGCTGATGGGATTTTGAAAGAATCCCTCTGGCTGCTAGATTGAAAGAGGGAGACCAGTTAGGAGCCTGTTGCAATAATTCAGTAGAGAGATGATGGTAGCTTTGACCAGCGGGGTAGCAGCAGAGGGGAGAAGTGGCCTGATTCTGAATATGCTTTGAAGATAAAATCCACAGGATTTGCTAACAGATCAGATGAAAGGGGAGGGGAGGTGGCAGGGGGTGGGGATTGAGATGTCAGGGATGACCCATCCTTGACTACCTCCTTGGAAGGATGTAGTTGCCATTAACTGACATGGGGGTAAAACTGAGAAGAGCAGATTTTAAGTGGAGGATCAGAGTTCAGTTTGAACATGCTAAGTTTGAAATGCTCTCCAAGGGGAGAGGTGGAGTCTGGAAAAGATCTGGGCTGGAGAGAATACATTCTCGAAACTGGATGAGATTAGTAAGGGAGGGAATGTGGATGGAGAAGATAAATGGTCCCAGCTTTGAGCCCTGGGGTCCTCTTATATGCAAAGGTCAGGGAGGTGAGAAGGAATTGGCAAAGGAGGTAAAGAAGGAACAGCCTGCAAGGTAGGAGAGAACCTAGAAAGCCAGGTGAACAAAATAGGACAAAGAAAAAATGTCTAGAATAAGCAAATCCATAGAGACAGAAAATAGATTAGTGGTTGCCAGGGGCTGGAGAGAGGAGAATGGGGAGTAACTGCTGATGGGTATGGGGTTTCTTTTTAGGTTGATGAAAATGTTCCAAAATTAGGTGGTGGTAATGATTGTGCAACTCTGTGAATATAGTAAAAACCACTGAATTATACATTCTAAGAATTCTACACTTTAAAAGGGGGAGTTTTATGGTACATAAATTATATCTCAATAAATGTATGTGTGTTTAGGCCCTCCTCTGTCTTGTGAAGCCCCTTGGGACAGAGCTAAACTATACTTATTCCTGGGGAAAGAAGCCTTAGAATCTTGTTCTGATTTTTTTAACTGGATCAGGAGGTGATATGTCCCAAATGTGCTGGAAGAAAGCAAAGTAGTTTGATTGATTTTTTTTAAATGATCTTAGGGTGAGATAGGTTTTAGAAAAACTTGTAAGCAGCATGTAAACAACAGTCAAAAAAAAAGAAAAGAACAGAACAGAAAAAGGAAAGAAAAGAAAAATAATGGATAAATTTGAAAGAAGAAAATATTCAAATGTTAATATGGAAAAAATTACCCTAAACAAAATGAAAAGATATATGACAAAAGGGAGAAGATTAGTTGCATTACATGTGGCAAACAGCTAATTAGCTTAATATACAAAATAACAATAACAGCAACAAAAAGACAAAATGAGCAAAGGATATAAACAGGTAGTGCACAGAAAAAGAAATTTTAATGGCTAAGACATATTCAAAGGTGCTCTGCTCTGCCTTACTAATTCTAAAACAATGTCCATCAAACTTACATATAGCATTTTTCACCAGCAGGTGGGCAAAAATTTAAAACTTGGAAATGACCCCCCCTTAACATTTGAAGGTTAAAGCAATAGTACAAACGCATACCCACATACGATATAAGCAAATACTTGAAAGTTATGAATCAAGCTAACAAATTGCCAAATTCATCTTAACAAATATACCTCAATAATAATCTGAAAGGCCAGGTTCAAGTTCAGAAATCTCAGACTCCCCAGACTTGTTCACCAGACTATGGCAGTACAAGGAAGCCCAGCTCTCCCTTCTTTTCCCAGCCCCAACTCCATCCTCCACTGTGTGGTGACTTATGCCCATGTGGTGACCCCACACACCCGACCCCCATGTGCAGCCTGTACACAGCTACCCCTTGGATACCCTAGGGCCTAGGGATCAGTATACTAGCCATACCCTGGAAGGTGGATCTGGGAGGAGGCCTGTGCAGAAGCCTGTGCAGAAGCAGGCATGAGGCTTTCTGGGCAGGAAATTCTGGAGTCCCAGTTACCCAGAACATGGTCTAGGGGGAAGGGTACAGGCTCAAGGACAAATCCCCTTGATCCCACAGAATTTGCCCTGTGGGAAGAGGCACAGTCAGAGAAGAACCAGAATGGGGCCTTCTGCAGCTCAAGGCCCATGGCAGGGTCCCTCTTCCTTTGGTCCAAGGGTGGTACGAGATGTAGGGAAACAGGTACTCTCCTACATAGCTGTTCCAAAAATTTTTTGGAGAGGAATTTGACAATATCTCCCAAAATTCAACTCAGCAGTTCCACTCCTAGTAATATATCATCTAGATTTACTTATAGAGGGGCCTAACAATGTATGAATCATTTTGTTCACTAGGATGTAATAATATCAAAAAGCTAAAAACGATATAAATATCTACCAAAAGATGAATAATTAACTAAATTATGATACACTTGTACAATGAAATTTAGTTTTCAGCCATTAAATAGAACAGCCTGGTATGAAAGATCTTTGATACATAATTTTAAGTGAAAAAGGCAAATTAAGGATCAGATGTGTAGCATGACCCACCATATATATGTACATTTCTCTATATATTAATGCTTACATTTGTTAGGAAGATTTCTAGAAGGAATTATAAAAAACTATTAAGAGTTATTACCTCTGGGGAGTAAGAGTAGGGATGGAGGGATGCAGTTTTTACTGTGTAACTCTCTCTGAATTTGTTGTCAGAGTATTTAGTTGCTTATTCTAGACATTTCTTCTTCGGCATATTTTGTTCACCTGGCTTTCTAGGTTCTCTCCTACCTTGCTGGCTGTTCCTTCTTTACCTCCTTTGTCAATTCCTTCTCTCCTCCCTGACCTTTAAACAAGAACAAAATGAGTTGCTGAGCTGAACTTCTCAAACACATCCAATAACAATCGAGCTTCTACCAATGACAGAAACTGGGGTAACACAGAGACGGGTCCAAGAATCTCTCGCCAGTCCAGTGGAAATTTATTTGGCCAGTTGCTATTAATTGTTTCTCCTTCTTCATTTCCAAGGTGGCAAGAATGTACAGAAACCTGGGGGGAAATACCTCAGACACTGAAGTGGGCTTTCTTCATGGATTTCCCTAAAAGCCTGCCAGCCTGGGCAGTGGGTCAGCAGCCACTCTGTTAGTAGCACACAGCTGGCCGAGGGCCCCACTCTGGCCCTGACCTGGCCAAGTCTCACCAAGGTGGGAAGTGGATCAGAGGATTTTTCTGTAACTGGGGAAACAACCCAGAGATTGACACTTCCCAGCAGTGAGCAAATATCAACACCCCCAATTCAGAGAGAGGTCCAAAGAGATGACCTCTACCCAGTTGTGAAGTCCTGCATGGCTGGCTCTTGGTGATTGGTCTGGGAGCTCCTGGACCTCAGGGACCAGACTGGATTAATCTCTGTATGCCCAGAGCTGGGTGCAGGGCTTGGCGTGGAGGCCATACTGTATGGATTTTGCTGAATTGATGTTAGGGCCTCTACCCTTCCCTGCCACATGTCACCTCCTCTCGGAAGAGTTGCCTGCTCCCGGCTTCATTCATTCCTTTGGGTCTGACTGATCAGTTCCCTGAAGATGGGCCAATCTCTTGCAGAATCTGCACTCTGCATCCCAGAAAACTCACTAAATGAGGAACTCTTGATGACTTGCTCACTTTAATATAGATAGCTTTGTCTAGAGAATTTAGAAAATAAAGATTATTAATACAATAAGTAAAATAAGAAATACATCTCCATTCACCTTCCTGCTCTAATAAAACTCTAACTCTCCCCTGCAGGTGATTTCAGGTGGTGACTGTTTTCTCTCCTGAGGTGTCCTCCTTGCTCGTGACTGACTCTTCTAGGCTGTTCTCCCTCCCATGTAGGCCAGACTTCAGGCAGGACTTCATTTATTACCTGGGCCCAGCAGTTCCTCAGTCTAACAAGGCACCTTCCATGATGCTTTGGGTCTCCAGGTATCAATGTCAACTCAGACCCTGTGTCCAGTAGTCCTCAAAGCATCTGGGTATCTCCTTGTTCTCAGTGTACAGTCACCCAAGTAAATGGCCATGCCTCTGGCCTTGCTGGTAAAGGCCCCCACCTGGTCCCTATTACCTGGGGGCCAGAGGCATCATCCCCATGGATATCAATGAGCCCAGCTCTTTGACCACCTTTCCTACCATCAGCCCTGGGCCACAGAGAAGAGCAGCACTGAACTTTCAGCGATGCTGCTGCCCTCGCACCAACACAGTGCTGGTAATTATGGTGAATGTGTGGCCTCTGAGCCCTTGTTCAAATACTCCTCTGCCGGATCTTCTGGCCTCACATTATGTGTCCCTTCCTACATGCCTACTTCCCTTGGCCTCTTTGTGCCTTCTCTTCCATCTGCCGGGAAAACTCACAATTCCCCTTTACTCAGCATTAGCCATCAGTCTCTCCAGGCTTCCAAGAGCTGCCCAGTGGCAAGTCTGCCCCATGCCCTGGCCTCCTTGCCAGGATGTCAAGTCAACGAACTCTTGTTTATCCAGCCATGGCCCAGGTGTTTGATCAGGTGTCCATTGACTGAGCAACCAGCAGTGTTTCCTTATGGCCTGTTTGGCAATGCACCACCCTGAATTTGCTTTGCCTCCGTACTTCCCCTTTTTTCTCACTCTTACTTTTCTGGAACTAAACCTGTCCCCTGAGTAAAGATGTCACCTGCAAGCTCTGCCTCAGGCTCCATTTTCTAGGGAATTTGGGCTAAGGCAGGGCTGCAGAGTTTAGCATGTTCTGAGAAGAGGAAAGGTTTCCTAATACCAATAATTAAACCTTTGAACTGGGGAGCAGCCACAGTAAGTCCATTCAGCCTAGGTACAAAGGCAGAGAAAACCCACTTTAAGGGAAAGATATATGGAGATAAAGAGTTAGGACGGGCAACATAAAGCCTACCTAAACAGACATTCAACAGGTTCAAAATAAAGTCCCTGAAATGGTGAAACATTTTAAAATTGAATATAGTTTAAGAATGGTGCTTAGCAGAGGCTGTTCCTTTTCTTAACTAGCAAAGAACAGGTGTCTTGTACTTTTCAGCCAGGAGTGAAAACACAAGGAAGCCTTTTATTTTGCTAAAAGAAAATTATGTTAATATCATCTTTCCATGGCAATGACTTAAAACACCCATTTCTAGCTTCTGTATTTGGGACACCCATTGCATCATCTTGCAGACTCCCATCCCCTCCACCCATCGGTGGCCTGACAGATTTTCAATTAGTCTCAGTGAACAGCAACTTGAGGTTTTGTAGCATGTGGAATTAAACAAGAGTTTTAACCCCAGTTTTGCCACTCACTAGCAATGTCACTGCCCATCTCTGGATCGTGGTTTCCCCATCAATAAAAGGTGAGGTTTGGACAAGATAATAATAAAAACAGTGTTTTGATTTTTGTACTTTACTTGGCATTTTTACACATTTTATCTCAGTTAATGTTTGTGAGACAAACATTCTTCCCTCCCCCATTTTTCAGAGAGAGAATTGGAAAAACACAGTCATTTTTAAGGATCAATATAAAGAACAGTCACATAGAAACTTCTGCAAAATCTGTCACTGAAAACATAGGCCCTCATGTTACTCAGTGACCCTTTTATCTCAATTTATGTGAAAAATTCCTCCTAAAATTTAGTACCTGATTTATATATGGTTCCAAAAGACATAATATGTGTCCGTTTACAAGGCAGCATCAACTTCCAAAGCTTTCGTGTTTTTTTGTTCCGGTTGGTTCCAAGAAAGCTTGGTGCTAATTATTCCAAGGTTATAATAACCATTTTTATCTCCAATTCCTGGTAATATTATCTCCCACATCCTCTAAATCCTAATCCCTAAGCGTTTTTCTTATGTAGACTGTCTGTGAAGGGGGACCCTGTGATACACCATCTAAAGGAGATCCTTTTCAGAGTGGAAGGAAGCTCCATAAATAATGATGCCAGGATGACAGCTGTAGACCAGGACTGTTCAACACAAACCCAGCTGGGTGGCCACCCTACCTATGTTTGGAAATAGATTTGGCAAAATTTTTACACAAACACCACTCAACTTGACCTTGTAGATGCAGCACTCTGGGGTCTCATTAAACTGGGTAGTCTCATAGATCTGGAGGTAGATTATCATTCATAGGAAACAACAAAAAGGGTACCGAGGGCATGGTGCTGACTGTGCCCTCTTCCCTCATGCATGCCTTTATCGCTTTATTTCCCAAAGCATCTGCCTCATAAGCACCGTGGACGCCTTGTCCCATGGCCAGCAGCAGCTCTACGATTTCACTATAGGAGGCACTTGGTAATATAATGCATGTAGAAGGGAAGGGGGGGGTCAAACCAGACTTACGTAGCACTTTACTGAAGACTGGGAAAATGCAGATTGTCCATCTCAAAGAATGAGGTGGGGCTGATGATGGCGGGGCCCGAGAAAACACATTCACCGCACAGTCCTTCTCCCTCGCAGGGCATGCGCCCAACATCGGCCTGCTCACAGGCTGCGGAGCTGTTCCTGTGCAGATTGCAAGGCCCGATCGAGGCCCAGATGGAGGCCTCCCAACGGACGGCGCTTTCAGTGGACAAAAGGTGCCCTTCTTCATACTCAGACACGCTGTTTGACGCCTTTCCTGCCCTCCCCTTCTCCAGTTACAGAGGCAGGTGAGGTTGTTCTGAGCCCTGAGTCTTGGGTGTTAAAAGAATAAGAGGGCAGAGACAGACATGCTCAGCGTCCTGGAGCAGGCCTGAGAGGCCAAAATATTTGCAGGCAGCCTTCGTGGAGCTCAGAGCCCATGCCCTCGGCCTCCCCGCCTCTCCCCTGCCACACCTGTGGAGCTGGCCCCACCCTCTCACTCCTCTGCAGGACGGGTCCCCCAGGACCTCGCCAAGGCAGGAAGATGCCGCCGCGCCTCTTCCAAGAACCAACACTAGAGGCCGCTCTTCTCCAACACCACGCAAGGTGCAGAGCCTCCGCTGAAGGAAAGCCCCAGCTTCTGCTTAAAATGCCCCGAGGCTGGTGAGTCTCCAGGCCCGGATCAGAGCGGCAGCCCTTGGTTGCCCCTTGCCCCAGATGGGCGGGAGCTGCCCTGGGGCAGAGGAGGGGGCTGAGCCCACCAAGCTCCAAGGGAGGACCATGGCTGCTGAGAAGACGCAAGGCTGGGCCGGATGCCGGCAGAGTGGGGAGAGCCCATCTTCATGGTCCTTTCTCCTGACCCGGCCTTTTTCCTGCAGAGAGGATGCTGCGCTCTGTGGGGCAAGTGCCTTGGGTCTGAGAAGCTGCCTGGTGGCAGGGCTGGGAAATACCAAGTCCAAATAGAAAGACTTTTCACACAAGATGAAACCTGGAGAGTGCAAGAGCTAATGTGTGTGCAAACTGTGAAGTGCTTTGCACGCAGAAGTAGCCACAGCCATTTCTAACTGGACCAGTACTCTCTGCAGTATGGACACTGTAAGGGAGGCTCGGTCTCCCCTGACAGCTGTCCTGGGCCGAGCCTCCCAAGATGGTCCTGAGCCCAGCTTAGGTGTGCTTCCCTCTCCCTTGTATTCTTCTTGGCCAGGCTTTCCTCACAGAGGCCTGGTTTTCTGTGTAAAAAGAGAGGATGCTTCCAGAAGGCTATTCTACAACCCTTCCTTTTTAGTTACCCACTCATTTCTGTTTTCAGCTGGAAGCCACAAGGGCTCATTCTACCTACAGATGGGAACACTGGGGTTGAGGGGGGCTAACTATCCCGCTGAAGTTGATGAGCAGTGCTCCCACAGCTGCTGGCTGCCTCTCTCTCACGGGAGAGCTATATGCCTTCCTCAGCCAAGCACGGCAGGGTCACAACCAAAATTCTCCCTAGGCTGGAAACTTTTAAAAAAGGCAAGGGCCTCAAAACAAAACAAAAAACAAACAAACAAACAAAAAACACCAGAAAGTGAGCTTTACTTCTCAGCCCAGTAAACAACCTCTCTGTCACTGAGGCAGCACTGCCCACAAGCCCATCACTGACTGAGCCCCGGGACCTGGCCTTTGGGATGGCGAGAGGTGAGAGGTCAACTGCTTACCTCCATAGTTCCCCAAGCTTGTTTCCATCCAGACTAAATGACACACCTCAGCTGGGGCTGGTTACACACCCCTAGGGCTTGATGTGTCCAAAAAAGCAAAGTGAGGGCATTTGTGTCTTCAGTTGGAGAACAGATAGAAGGCGGTGCCATGTAAAGCCCAGAGTAGCCTGGCAGGCCCATAAATTAGGAAGAAATAGGGCAGACTATTTCCCAGCTCTAAAATGACCTGGAGGCCCTCGAGAGACCGTCTAAGTCTGGCAGCCTTGGCTGATGTTCTAGTACACAGTGGCCTATGGATGCAGAACGAAAATGTTTAAATGTAATTTAAAGTAAATGTTTAATTTGTTCACCCAGCTGCACGTGCAATCTCTCTACATTTAGAGTATGAGCCTCTTGAAGGCAGGAGCTATGGCCGATTCATCCTAGAATGCCCCATAAACCTGGACACAAGGCATTTCACCGGTGCTTTACTTAACCTCACCACCAAATTGAATTAAGCCAGGGCTGCCTCTCTTGGAAAAAATGTGGGGTTTTTGGCAAACGCAAATCCTTATATGTTAACAAATACATTTGGAGACACCATAATCCTTTAAAAGCATCTGTTTAAATTTTAAAAAGTCTCTCTTAAAGAGATGACCTTTCACAAACAGTACTATCTACAAGAAGCTGACTTCATTATATTTCTTCTGTTTCTATCTCAAGAACTAACAGGTTTTTTTTTTTTACCCCAAGAGCGTGCCTTCCTTTGTGTGCTTTACCACCCTTGAGAAGCAGGATTGTTCCAGAAGGGAGGTAAGCCATGAGACCAGGCAGTTGTTATTCACCTCTTCTTGACCTTGACGATCTTCTTTGAAGTGTCCTGGAATAAGGGAAGACAAAATATTCCTGAGGTTCTTTTTATGTATTTTCCCTGCTGGAAGTCAGTAGACAAGATTCCTTCTGATATTAAAACATTCCCCAAACCCGGGCCTGCGGCTACAAAGGTCATCTCAACACAAAACTCTCACCCTGTCCTGTCGCCCCACACCCACCTGCTGATTCAGGATCTCAGTGCCACCCCACAGCACCCCCTCCCCACCCTGCTTCTCCCACCACCCCCAGTGATCTCCAGGAGAGTAGCTTAGAGGAGCTCAGGGTCAGCTTCTTCACAGACTTCTCTCTGGCCACCGTTCCTGCTCCTGGCCACCAAGCCTGGCGGGAGCCCCCTCAGCGAGGGTCCTCCCAGGGGTGCTGAGAAGCTGCTCCAGGGCTCCCCAAGTGTTCTGTGTTCCCCGCCAGCTGCCGCACATCCAAGGAGCGGGGAGAATGCTCCCAGGCCAGGCTGGGCCTGACCAAGCTGTCCCTTGCCTGCTCCCCTTCCTCTCCCCTCCATCCCCACCCCCACCCTGCCGCACGCACACCCGAGCTGCTCCTCAGAACTCCTCCAGGACCACTCATCCACCAAGTTGTCAGCCTGTGTCAGCTTCCGAGGGTTGCCGTGGCAAACGGGGGCGGCTTGAAACAAGAGACATTTGTTCTCTCACAGTTCTGGAGGTTAGAAGTCACGGCGTCGGCAGGGTGGGGCTCCCTCTGAGGGCTCCAGGAGAGAATCCTCCCTTGCCTTGTCCTGGCGTCTGGAGGCTCCCAGCAGTCCTCGGCTTGTAGCTGCATCACGCCAATCTCTGCCTTCATGTGACCTTCTTCCCTCTGTGTGTCCTCTCCTCTTCTTATGAGGCCCACCCTAATCCAGCATGACCTCATCTTCACTAATTACTTCTGCAAAGATCGTATTTCCAAATAATGTCTCATTCTGAGGTTCTCAGTGGACATGAATTTGCGGTGGGTGGGGGGAGGGGTATTCAACCCACGGCACAGTGCCAGACAGACCCCGGAACACACTCGGCAGGGATCACCACTCTGCTAAATCAGTTCTACACCAAAATAAAACAGCGCTGTGCATGTGTGGGGCCAGCACCTGCCACTGAAGGCTCCTGGAATTTTGCACACTGGGTACCTCACTTGCCTCCCATGAATCCTGGCCCTGCTTCTTTCCTTGCTGTGCAAAACCTTCCCCTCGGCCATCCTGGGCCCTTGTTCCTATCAGTACCTGCTTCCAGGACAGGAGCTGCCGTAAGCCACTTACCAAGCAGCAAGCACCTGCTGGGTCCTCTCTCAAGTGTAAGGTGGTTGCATCGCCTCTGACCACAGAACAATATGACAGGCGAAGAGCAAGGATACCAGAATGCCACACCTAGGGTGGGTGACCCGAGGGAATTTAGTTAAACTCGCAGAGCCTCCTTTTCTCATCAGACAAGAGGCTGATACTCCATTTCCCACGTGGTGGCTGGGAAGAGTAACTGAGATGCCTCACCTGAAAGCACTTAGGTAAATATTGGTTTCCCATCTCAGGAGCAGGTATGCAGATGGGGGGGTGTTTCCAGGGTGAGAGCATGGAGTGTGGGTAAGGGTAGCAAGGACAAAAGGACTTCGAAGTCTCCCTGAAATTACCGTTATGCACCAGGCCCCTGATATCGTCTACTTAGCTGAAACAAGGAGCAGGGGAGCTGGGCTTTTCCTACTGCTTAGGGTGAAATGTGTGAGGTCCATTCCTGTTAATAACTACCTTCTCCCTCTGGACCGCCCCATCTAATTACCACATACTGGGTAGTTAATGCTGACAGCATCTCCAGTTGTTTTTATTTGACTTTCAATGAAGGATTTGTATGAGTGTGCACACACAAAGAAACCCACAAACCTACTTTCCTGAAGTGTCATAATAATGGAGTAGCAACATGTCAGATTTGGGAAGGATCTTTGAGGATGAGATCAGTCTCCTCTTCCACGAGATGCCTCAGAATCATAGCCTGTGCCTTTTATCTTCCCACTCAGTATCTTCTACTCAGAGAGGCTTTGACCACCCTATTTAAAATGGAGATTGTTTCCCACCTTTCAGCTCTCCCAATCTCCCAGCTCTCCCTGTTCCCCTTTCCTGCTTTATTTTTCTCAGCAACGTTTATTACATTGTAACATTATATATATCACATACACAGTATATAGGAAAGTATATATATACACACACAACATATATGTAAGATAGTATATATATGTTGTGTGTATATATATACACAAACACACACTATATATTTTATTGTCTGTCTTCCTTTACTAGAAAATAAACTCCACAAGGACAGGGATTTTTGACTGTTTGCATTTGCTACTTTTTCCCCAGCACCTAGAAAAGAGCCTGCCAACTAGTAGATGCTCAATTAATATTTTTTGGCATGATAGATGCATAGAGGTGAATGTGGCTCTTCTATTTGTTTATAAAACATGTCTTTTCCCAGGCTGCTAGTTCACAAAGTCTGTTTTCATACTCAAACACAAGGTATAAAATAGTTAAATAAATACAGATACTGAAATAAAATACAGCAACTTTCCTTCCAGTATATATTTGGAACCGCCATTTAAACTAATTCTTCTTTGTCTTATTTGACCCACCCAGGCAGAACAATGATTTTAAAAAATAATAGTTATTCCCACTATCTACTCCTCAGGGTTATTTAGTGCATCTATTAGTTGAAAGTTTTAAACTCAATGTTTTACATGTGTCTCAAACATTTTCCATTTCATTTTTTTTGGAAAGATCATTTATAAAACTAAAACCTTGACATTTAGTGGATCCATGTTAACTTTGTTTTAATTATTGAAGTGTTTCTATGTTTATGTCACTAAATTTAAAAATTGTTCAATATGATGCCTCCCAATAGAAAATATTAATCAGGGTTAAGTTAACAAAAGCAGAATATAAGATTTTATATACCACTATAAACATATATAAGGTACATATTACCTTACATATAAATATATAAGATAAATCTATAAGGCAAATATATATAAACATATTAAAGTAAAATATGTGGGAAATCCAAAAAATGAGTTGAACTTTGGGGAGGCAGAATTTAGGGAGAATTTTGTTTCTTCCTTTTCCTTTGCTCTCTGTTCAAGTAGATTGGATTCTTCACTTTCTTCAAAGGTCTGTTAGTATAGGAGAATTATCTAATGGTAAAATGATTCACTCAAATAGATGGTCGCATCCATTATTTCCGTGTGATAACCTACCACTGTCCCCAGACCTTATTTCCTTGTAACTTTCTTCCCTTGAGAACACGGCTCTCCTCTCCAGTCCTTGTTCCAAGTCTCTTCCACTCTCCTTGAATCATTTCACATGGAGTGACAACTTGCTGGGTGCTACTTTTCAAAACTCATTCTGTCCACAGTTATTATTTTTAAGACATGTTTTCCAGATTGAAGGTTGTGAGGCAATTAAGCCTGAAGAGAATATTTAGATCCAGGTAGTCGCTGAAGAAAAGAATGTGCTTCTCTCTCCGGTTGTTTCCCCCCCTTTCCTGCTTAAAATAGGACTTGGCATCTCTGTGGTAGGATGTGGTACTTGCTACCCTAATCACCTTTTTTTCCTCTCCTCAGAAATCCGTATCTTTCGTCAGGGACCTATTTAAGAAGAAAGTCATCACCAGAGAAGGTATTTCCCTTCCCCACAGGTAGGAAGGTCACCCCACCTGCCAGTGTCTGAGTCACCCTGTTTCTCAGGCAAAGGCTCACCTGCTCACCTGTTCATCCCTCTGTTATCTCTTAGTTCTCAGATTGGGTCTGGCCACCATCCTGAGGGGATTTGGGGGCCTTCCATTGCTTCTTCAGTGTTGATGATGGAGGTGCCTCTGTATTAGAGGCATTCTCCTTGGGGGAAGCACAAAGACCCCTCTCCAATTAGGGAGAGTATTCTCCTCCCAGCCCTTCTTTACAAAAACAAGGGGGAAGAGCTGGGTCAGCCATTTCTAACCCAGAATAACATCACAATCCTGGACTGTGCCCTCCTGCCCTCATGGAACCCATGCCCCGATGGTAGAAATATTAATTGCTACTGTTTATTGAGCATCTGCTATGTGCCAGGAACTGTACTAAGTGTTGTACTTGTATTATCTCATTTACTCCCCATGACAATACCACAAGGTGGATACCAATGTCATCCCCACTTTACAGTGAGAGATACTCTGAGAGGGTGGGCAAAAATGAACCTTTTCTGCTTCATGAGTCTGACCCAAAGACTAGTCCCAGGTGGGTCATCCTAAACATGTGGCAGAAACGTTAGTGGCCCCGACCACGTGGGAGCCAAATGGGAGCTACTTGCCTGTTCCTTCTTAGTCCCAAGGTTAGTTGCACTTACAGGCAGGCTGTAAATTTACTTCTAAGCCCCTCCCTGGGAGTGTTAGCCCTTACTTATCAGGAACATCTGGAGAACCAAGCAAGAATTGACGGATGCCCCTAACTCACCCAAGCTCTAGGTAGAACAGAAGGAAAGACAACCAACACTGAGGACCTACTGTGAGCAAGGCATTTAACTTCATGATAACCCTGGGAGGAAGGCACCATATTGTCATTTGTCTCTTATAGAGGCTGGAAACGGCATATCATGTGAAAGATTCTCCCAGCTGTGAGTGGCAAAGCACTGAGGACTGAGGACAGGAACCCCCTACACCTGTAAAGTATGTTATTCTTTTTAAAATAGTCTGACATCCGTCACATTATCTCGCTTGAACCTCACAGTGCAGATATTGCCCATATCACACTAAATCACACATTTGTGGGGAGGGGCTCTAAGCCAGGAATCCTGCTCTTCAGAACAATCTCCTGCACCATTTCTACAATCCCTTCACTTCCTTTTCCTTCTCTTGCTCCCCAGCCCATCCCCTATTCCTCTCCTATTTTCCCCTCCCTTTCTGTTTTAATGGAAAGAGCTGAATATGGAAACCTGAGCTCTCTTCCTGGCTTGCTAATTTCTGGCCTCAGGAGGCCTTGGGCTGCATTTTCCACACTCCATTATGAGACCCATTCTCAGGCCTCCCAAGGCTCCCCAGCTGCTGCCCAGCACCCTGAAGCCCACAGCCAGCTACAACCCAGGAGCTCGGCAGCCCCCTCCAGGAGATTGGCAGCCCCCTCCAGGAGATATCCACATGTCCCTGCTCACTACATCACCAGGGAGCCAACTGGCTCAGAAATCGGGGTGCAGCATCTACCCTCGAGGCACTCAGGGGTAGAGTAAAGGAGACCTTCACCTGCAGGATCCCTATATTCTACAAGCCCAGATGTGATACATGTTGTAAGAAAGGCCCTTTATGTCCCAGGTGTCTTCAAGCATAATCTCATTTAATCCTCACAAGAACACCCTAGATATTTTTATCTACACTTTGCAGGTTAAGAAAGCTGAGATTTAGCAAGGTTGGATAATTTGTCCAAGGCAAATCAGGAAGTTAATTAACCAGTTTGGATTCCAACCCAGGTCTGCCTGGCCTCATTTCTAAGCTTTTCCTACTCATCACAATGACCTGCCCTCCTTTTCCCCTCCAGCAACCCTCCCCCAAAAGCTCACTTCTGGCTCAAGGATCCAGAAAGACGTAACCTGTGAATAAGGGTAGGATTTCAATAGGTAGAAATGTTGGCAAGAGCACTCAGAAGAGGAAAACTGAGCAAAGGCGCAATAGAGGAAAATGGGAATGCATTTGAAGGATGGTGAGTAGTTCCAGCTGTCTAGACCTTAGCTCTATAAATATAGTAAGATTGTGTTTTCTAGAAAATAGATGCTTCCAACCATGAATTGAATTGTTCTTTTCCCATAGGGACTGTGAGGACCTAGGTCTGGGGAGGAAGAGAAGGTGGGAGCGCTGGTGACCAAAGGGCAATTGATAATGGGGTCAGGAGCTTTTGTTGCTAACACATCTATCTTTCAGACTGAAAGGACAGGTAGAGAACCCCCACAGGGTTTTCCCACTGTGGGGAATCATAGATGTGCAGAGGAAGGCACTGATTTGGAGCTAGGGGAGTTCTGCCATTTCTGACCTGGTAATGTGATGCAATTCACTTCACCCCTCTGTGCCTTCAGGTCTACAGTGGGGATAAAGCCAGGTGACTCGACCTCCCAGGGTAAAAACATAAGAATCAATTAATTGATGTATATGCAAGGAAATTGTAAACTATGAAGCTCTACACAAATGTAAAAGCTATGAAATCCAAGGATGCTCAAAGCAGATACCATGAAATGGGTTGGCTTTAAACAACGGGAATTTATTAGCTTACAGTTTAAAGCCATGAGACTGTCCAAATCAAGGCATCATCAAGGCAATGCTTTCCTCCCAAAGACTAGCTGCTGGCCATCCTTGGCTTCTCTGCCACATGGCAAAGCACGCAGCAGTGTCTGTTGGTCTCTCCCTTCTCTTCCAAGTTTTATTACTTTCAGCTTCTTGCTTCTGTGGCTTTCTTTTTTCTCTGTGTTCATTCTATTTACAAAGGACTCCAGTAAGAGGATTAAGACCCACCCTGATTGAGATGGGTCACGTCTTAACTGAAGTATCCTCATCAAAAAGTCCCACTTAGAATGAGTTCTTAGATATAAGAACATGTTTTTCTGGGGTACACACAGCTCCAAACCACCACAGGGGTGATCCTTGAAGGAAAGGTACTCTCACTACATAGCATATAGCCATCATATTTCACTTTTCTGCTTGCCTTCCCAAGTAGCAGGCTCTGCATCTCATCAGTGGGGTTTCATAGGTGACTGAGAGCATCAGCGAGGTCCCTCCATTGACAGACCCAACACGGCCTCGATTTGCCTGCTTGCATCTGTAAGTTACTAAAGGTGAAGGACCTACCATTCTTCGGTATGCACCCGGTGCCTAACACAGCATCCTACGCAGTGTCCTGCACCCCATGGATGTTCAGAGAATTCAATGTTGACTTTTTAAAAACAGAACATATTGGGGGACTCCTCACTTGATAGGAGTTCATGTGATAAAACCTTGGGGATTTTAGCTGACCACATGCTTAGCATGGCACAGATGGTTGAAAAAGTAAACGTGTGATATCTAGTAAAGTGGAAGATGGACGCACCCAGTGACTCAGATGTTCCAGCCACACCTGACCCTAGAGAAACTCTCATGCATGTGCATAAGGAGTCATCAAGGACGCTCACTGCAATGCTTTCTGTAACAGGGAAAATGGCAAACGACCTAAACACCCATCTCAGGAGAATGGATCTATTCATTGTGGGAAATTCAATGAATGCACAGCATAGCATTTAAAATAAATCAATATGGATGAATCTCCAAAACTGAAGTTATAGAAAGACACATACAGTACATCCCCATTTATATGAAGTTTAAGACATGCAAAACAATGCTATGTATTTTTTCTGATTCATATGCTTAACCATATAAAAACATGCATGGGAAAGATAAACACCAAATTCATGATAACGATTTTTCCAGAAGAGAGAGGAGACTGTGAACGGGGTCATAAAGGGCTTTAATTGTAGCTGTAACATTTCATTTCCTTTCAACAGTCTGAAGCAGATGTACCATCATGTTAGAGTACCAAAGCAGAGGGGTGGGTTCTTAGGAGATTTTTTTATTCATTACTTTTTTACATGCCTGATATATTTCATAATTTTAAAAGCATGTTGTTAACAAGGGAGAAAACACTTTAAATGAAGCTTATGGGGCATTAATAAAAGCAGTGTGTCCCAGACAAGGACAGGGATCATTCTCTGAATTCTGGGGGCATGGCAAACCAAAGCCAAATAGGATAGGGAGAGACAGATGCTGATCAGGAATCATCTCAGGTGGAGAAAGTTAAAGGAACAGGCCCTACTTAACTTGGAAGAGAGAGGATTCCAAGACTATTATTTCCCAATTGAGTGGACATGGCACCTTTGTTAAAAATCAATTGGCTACAGATGTGAGGGTCTATTTCTGAACTCTCAATTCAATTCCATTGTGTGTGTGTGTGTGTGTGTGTGTGTGTGTGTGTGTGTGTATATCCTTGTGCCAGTACCATGTTGCTTTGACCACTGTAGCTTTGTAATAAACTTTAGTCAGGAAGTATGAGTCTTACAACTTTATTCTTCTTTTTCAAGATGTTTTTGGCTATTCAGGACACTTTTCCAAAAAACTTGATAATTGGCTTTCCATTTTCTGAAAATTAGGCTGTTGGAATTTTGATTGGGATTGCACTGAATCTGTAAATCATTTTGGGTAGAACTGACAACTTAATATTTAATCTTCCAGTCCATTAACATGGAATGTCCTTCCATTCATTTAGGTCTTCTTTGATTTCTCTTAGCAATGTTTTTGTGCCTTCCATCTGCATAGTTTCTGTTTCTTTTTATACTTTCAAATTCTATACATTGTTTTATTAATATCCACATTGTTTTCTTAATATCCTGTAGCTCTATATCCATATTTTCCTTCATCTCCTTGAATTGATTTAGGAGATTTGTTTGAAATTCTTTGATTAGTTGTTCCAAATTCTGTGTCTTCTCTGAAGTTTTAGTTTGTTCCCTTGACTGAGCCATATCTTCCCATTCCTTAGTTTGGCTTATAATTTTTTGCCAATGTCTGGTTGTCGATTATTTTGATGAGTTAACTCTGAAGGTCAGTTTCTCTCTCTTTTGTAGGGTTTTATTGTTTTATTGGCTTTGTGTTGAGGCCCTTCTTTGATGTTTGGTCCAACTTATTTTGGAGCTTTAGAGTAGCCCGTGCATAACTGTTCAGATTTTTTTCAGCTCTTCCTCATCTGCTTCTTGCCCTGGATATGTGGTACCATTTTTAAGATTGCACTTTTTGTGCAATTGTTTCACCTCCAAGAGAAAATTTCCTTTCCTCTGTTCCTTCTCTGGGACTCTTGATCTATTCTGTTAGTTTTTGTGCAGAATTTTCTCCCCAGCTCCTGTGATTTGTTTAAATTCTCTTCCTCACTCATTGCCCCCTTTTGCTTACACTTTTTAGTTCTGGGACTTGTTCTACCCTACAACAGTCCTGTCCACCACCACCCCTTTTTTTTCTGAGGCTTTTCTGCCTCTGGTTTCTTCCCCATTAGGGTATCCTGCCCCAGGAAACCAGATAGGGTCATTCCAGAAAAATCCGTTTTGCATTAAGGTGGACCAGCCAACAGAAGTTGGATCGCATGTGTGCACCTCTTACCAACAGTTCTGCCACGGTCTCTTTTTCTTCCCCGCCTGGGGTCCCTTTTGAATACAGCGGGCAGCACGACTCAGCAGTTTGCGTTCCACCCTGTGTCTCTGCAGACTTGGTCCCTGTGCCTGGATACTGTGAGTTTCTAACTCTCGGTTGTTAGTGGCTCTATAGCCTGCATCCACGGCAGACTCTGTGACTCCCAAGCTGCATGGGACTGTGTGAAAGGGAAGGGTACAGATGGGTCGGTCCAGGATGGAAATTTCCTGCCTGTTCTTGGAGGTTATTTTTCTTTTTCTTCAATTTTACATTTGTGAAGTCCTTCTCCAATCTTTATTGTCCTCCTGAGTTCTAAGCAAGTGGGATTTGTCCTGTTATTAACTGATTCCAAGGGGAGATTTTTCCAGGGGATGTCTTACATCACCATGTTGATGACATCACACATCCTTATTTTAGTTTAATTAACTTTAATTTAAATGGCTGCATGTAGCTAGTGGCTACTGGGTTGGATAGTGCAGTTCTAGAGCACAGGCTCCTTTTCTGCCCCTCCCCAGTGGCAGCAGACCTCAGCTTCATGGTGCAGGATCCGGGCCTCAAACTGGATTCTCAACCTTCTTCTAGTTACAGATGCTCTTACCCAGTG
>PVKY010002851.1:0-23764 GCA_004027775.1 Bradypus variegatus | reverse complement strand
GTGCTCACGGCCTGCGGGACGGCAGCAACACGGAGCAGCACGCAAGGCATATCGTTGCATTAATATCCATTTTTCTACCTGCTTTTTTAAAACCTGGCAAATAGGAACCATTATCGTGCCCATTTAATTTCTGCTTTATTTCTCATGTCTTTTGTCGATTATTCCTAATAATCATCCTAACGGTGAGAGGGTATGGGGTGTTTACAGCAGGCCTGAGGCTGTGTTTCTGTCTCATTTAGTTCCTACTATCGCTGTGGGGTGAGCACCGAGAGTCGTCGTTTTCCAGAGGGGAATCTGGGACCTGCAGGGACCGGGTGGGTTTCCAAAGGGCCCCGAGAACAGCGCGTGGAGCTGACCCCTAGTCCCGCTCTCACTCCAGAGCCCCCGTCTTCCTTACCTCATGCTGCCTCTTGTTTTATGCTTCAGGGATAGACTCGTCAAAACTTCCCCTTTTTGAAGTTTATTCAAATAAGAGACACGAGGAGTCAGGGTTTCACGAACCCCACAGAGGGGAGGATTGAGGGGTCTCTCTTGTCACGCAAGCCCAAGCCTCCTTTCCCGAAGCATCCGTATTCTGGAAACTGTTGGGCTGTGCCACGTTTAGTCAAGCTTCGATGTGCTGCTGTTCCTGCAAAGCTGGGTGTAAAATGAATTCATCTAGAGCAGAGTTGGTCTTCGATGTGTTCATTATTTATATAAATCCTTCAGAAGAGACTTTTTAAACGCCAAGAACCAGCTGTGTCACATCCAGTTTTTAGAGATTGGATTTTTGTCCAAATTGGAAGCAGCCAGTTTCAGGGGATGTGGCCATTCCTGGGTTTTCCAGGGTCGTCAGTGGAGTGAGGGAGAAGGTGGCGATGGGTGAGGAGAGCTTGCCCCCGACAGGTGGCCTGAGGCCAGTGCTCTGCTCTCTCGGGATTCCCCACTCGCTCGGAGGCTCTGGAGGCTCTCGCTGTGGGTTGGACACCTGCCCTTTAGGTAGTGACCAAGCCAGTTTTCCTCACTCAGTGACACGGGTAGAATGAATCGAGGCTGTCTGGGTCTCCGGGGCTGGAGTGCAGACTGCTCAGTGGGTATTCCCAAAGCATGTTTATCTGTCTTGCTGTAAATAAGCTCACACCATGGAAATGAAGACACTCATGGAACATGCAGGACACTCAATGTCTGGGGACTGCTGCCCGGGCTTCTGTGTGGGAGTCACAAAGGAAGTGGATGACAAACACGTCTTCCTGTGGCAATACGTAGCTCAGAGGTTTGGAGTGGCCGTGGAAGGAGGCACATGGTATTTCAGGAAGCAAACAGGGCAATTTCTATGTTTATTTTCTCACTGGACAGCGTCCCACTGCCTAGAAGTATTTTTATATCCCTGCAAATGCCTATTTTGCATCAGGCGTCTGGCTTGAAGAAACCACTTGCAAACTAGTTGGTATCAAATCCTTTATTTAAGTAATGGGACTGTGGGGTTGAAGAGCTTTGAAAGAAAGCAGTTAGCTTTCAGCAGGTGGGCGGGAGCACGTAGATTGAGGCTGCCAAGGGCTGTGACGGTGACAGGTTCTTTTATGGCAGCTGGATTCTCGGAGCTACAGAGCTCATCTCTCTGCTTCTCAGTGTCCCAGCAGAGACGTGTGTCACTGCAACCTGGTATAAGAAATTAGGGTCAAGGGCGTGAGTGTCTGGCTCACAGTGGTTTCCTTTTTCTGGGATGGCCCCAGAGCCTGTGTGGACCCCCTGGAACCCTGTCCGCTTGTGGGGGCTGAGCTGCTCAGGGATGGCCCTGATCCAAGCTGGGCCACTGGATCGCGGCTCCCAGGACTTGCGCTTTAGAGTCAAAGGCAGCGAGACACGGTGTCTGGGGACTGAGCACCCCATCGGCAGCCTGAAGGGAGACTCCTCGAATGTGGGCAGCAGGGTCCCCGGAGGTCCCCTGCGTTCCCTCCTGCACGGTCGGTTGTTGAACTTCACTTTAAGGTGTTCCAAGTGACTCCACATCCTTCCAAGGAATTTCTAGCTTGGCCATGGCTATTTCTGTTGCTTACGATCAAAGAAGCCCAAACACATGCAGAGGAAGCAGGTCCTGATGCTGAAATGCACGTCACTGGGAAGCCTTTGGGAGGAAACACCCTGTATGTTCGATCATCCCGTGATGGCAGCTCTTACTTCCCCCCTCGACACCTGACAGGTGTTGGCAGGGTGGCTCCCAGGCGAGGGTAAGGTGGGCGGTGGGCTGCTGGACAGCCTCAGGTTTACTGTAAACTGTCGATCGGGTATTAGAGACCCCGAAAGGCAGAGGCAGTGCCGGGTGGCTGGGTGGTTGGGTGGCCACAGCTAAGGGCAGAGGTCAGGATTGTTACACTTAGAGGCTGGGGGGGGCCAGACCCTGGAGGAGGGGTGCTGGGCGGTTGGCGGAGCTGATGTTGGTTCTGCAAGGGTGGGGAAACTGCAAATAGAAATAGGAGCCCCTGCCACGAGGGGAGCAGTGCCGGGCAGGAGCGCGGGCAGGAGCCCAGCAGGAGGGACACGTAACCGCTCCCTTCTCCGACCTCCCTGCCCTCCGTCTGGTGCCCTGTGGACAGAGCCATACGGGGGTCAGGGGGCACAGGGGAAGTGTGGTTTGCAGGGTCCGGCCCCCGCCCCAGCTAGGAGAGGACACAGCGTGGGTTTCAGCTCGATGTCCCCCACCCGACAGGTCTTCAGAAAGGAAGTGGGAGGCAACCACAGCACACTGACGCTTAAGCTCTGATGTATAAGAACGGAAAAAATTGGTAAATGCCAACATGTTTTATTAGCAGTGACAAATTTCTCACATGAAAAGGGGCCCTGCCTTTTTGAGGTGTGCCTGCATGTCAGAATCTGTGTTTGAAAACTGCAGGTCTATGCAGGTGTGTTTGGGGTTCTTTAATTCACTGTTATTTTTTATGAATGTTGTCTGGTTTGCTAATGCTGCCATTTTACAAAATATCAGAAATGGATTGGCTTTTATAAAGGGGATTTGTTCAGTTACAGATTTACTGTTCCAAGCCCATAAAAGTGTTCCTACTAAGGCATCAACAAGAGGGTACTTTCACTGAAGAAAGGCTGATGGCGTCCGGAACACCTCTGTCAGCTGGGAAGGCACGAGGCTGGTGTCTGTGCTTCTCCAGGGGAAACTTGGGGCTTCATGTCTTAGCTTAGCATCTCCAAACATCCTTCTATGCACAACTCCAAGCATCTCTGAGCATCTCTGTCAGCTCCCAGCATTTCTCCGAAAGTCTCTGAGCTCCTTCTGCCCTTGAGCTCTCTTATAGGACTCCGGGGATTTAATCAAGACCCGCCTTGAATGGTTGGGGTTCATATCTCCCTGGAAATAATTTAATCAGAGGCCTGCCCCCCAGTTGATTGAGTTACATCTCCATGGAAACACTCAGTCAAAAGATTAATGTCTGCCCTCACAAGATTGCATTAAAGAACATGGCTTTTGGGGGACATAATATATCCAAACTGGCACAAATGTGTAGGCATAATGAGGATACAATCTAGTTATGAAATCACCACAGCTCACATGTTTCAGAAGTTCTCTTTGCTATAAAGAATTTTTAATTTTCCCTGACTATATTTTATACTTCTAACTTTTCTGAAGTGAACCACTATTTTACATGGGCACAATACATCTAGTTACGGCTCTTTATACTCACTTTCCTCCCCGCTTTTCACCTTGTTACACTTTCACCCAGCCCTCTGCCTCTCTGGGCATTTTCCAGCCACCTCTTGCCTGTGTGCCTGGCCCCGTCCTAACCAGCCAAGCTGGAGGTGGAATGTGTAGGGGATCTAGCAAGCCCTTCGTTTTCCCAGTGAGGGGAAACTGGGATAGGAGCGGGAGTCAGTTAAACTGCCCAGGAGGGGTGTGGGGTGATGTGGAAGATACATGTTGTATTAGTTAGCTAGGGCTGCATAACAAATCACCCGAGACTCTGCAGGTAAGAAACCAAGCATTCGTTCTCTCAGTCTCTGAGCTCAGGAATCTGAGGGTGGCCTAGCTAGATGGTTCTGGTTCAGGGTTTCTCCCAGGGTGCAGACAGCTGTCAGGGGGCTGCCGTCCCCTCCAGACTCAGCGGGAGCTGGTGAAGTCACCCCAGGCTCCCCCGTGGGGGTGTCAGCAGAGCCCAGCTCCTCACTTGTGCTCCTCACGAGGATATGCTCCCGACATGACAGCTGCTCAGACCGGGAGATCCGGGAAGGACATAGGGCTCCAGATGGAAGCCTGGTCCTCTGGTAACCCAATCTCAGAGGTGACACTGTTTCTTCCCTATTCCCTTCATCAGAAGCGAGTCACTGAGTGCAGCCCCTGGCTGGGGAGAGGGGTTACGCTGGGAGCATCGAAGCGTTCGTGGACGTGTGCTAAAACCACCACACAACTTTTGTCTGGCGGGGGCAGTGGCTGCCCCTCTCCAGATGCTGCCTTGCAGGAATTAGGGCCCAGAATTGCCAAAGCTTCTGAATTTTTAGAAGCCAGGAATATTGTTTTATGTAAATTAGAAACTAATTGAAACATTAAATTACCTATTCAGATTGAAGGCGGCACATCTATGGATGAGCTCTGCCAGGGGCTGGTAGCTCACAACCTTTGACCTCTGGGGGAGAGTTCCCAGGTTTAGCCGACTTGATTGACGACGAAGTCGCTTCCCTGGTTCTCGCTGGTATTTGACTAGACTGCCAACCACACTGCTGCCCAGAGAATGCGTTGTCTCCAGGATGGATTCTAATTTTTTCATTCATTAAGAGTAAAACAAATATTTAAAAGATAATTGAATATGGCGGTGGGCTGCTCCTTCCCCCTTTTCCCAGTAAAATTGGAGTGTTGTGTGACTACAGCCCTGAAATAAGTGGTTTCTATTTATTTCATTAGCTGTAATTATCACATCACTTTTTGTGTTGTTGTGTGAACAAGCGTGGCTTTAAGAAACAAAAAGATCTACAAAGAAAGGCCTCGTCCGTGTTTTGGGACCAAAGAAAACTTGAGAGGGAAGAAAACCTGGGTGGCCTCAGTGAGTGGAGCGTCGGTGGGAAATGGCGAGTGAAAGGAGCAGCGGGCTCCCCACAAATGTCAAGACAACGGGGGCTGAGCTGTTACTTTCTGAGACCAAGATTATCCATGTCCATCCATTTATCCCACCGGCGCTGATGGAGGCCTGGCTCCCTGCCAGTTCTGTAGGTGCTTGGATGCCGCAGGGAAGAACAGACCCACATCCCTTCCTCCCGGAACTCGGGGTCCAGGGGACACGCAGATGATAATGGTCCATAATTAGAAAGGAGGAGCCGGTCTCTGCTAATCCCACGTTACCTTACCGAGGACCCGCCAAGCTGTTTCCCGCGGCAGCTGAACCGTCTTCCTTTCCCGCCAGTGGCTTGAGGGTCCCCGTTTCTCCACATCCTCCCAGACCCCTGTGCTTCTCTGTATTGTTGGCTCTCGCCATCCTGGTGGGGTGAAGCGGTTGAGAATCTTCGTGGGCTTGTTGGCTATTTGTTGGACTAAATGCCACTGAATTATTCTATTTAAAATGGTCAGTGTTATATTATGTGAATTTTATCTCAAAAATGTTTTTTTTAATTTTTTTTTAAATAGAAGGTAAGAGATGTTGAAGTGGGAAAGACTGGAAAAAATAGCGTTAAGAGGATATGAAATAGGGAAAGCTAGCTCAGGAGAAGTATGAAGTTATTAAAAAGGTGCTCAGGGTGGGCCCGGAGAGAAGACGGTCTTTGAGCAAAATCGTGAAGGGTGGGGGGGTAGCCGCTGCCTGGCGCGAAGGGTGCTCTGGTGGAGACAACAGCACAGGTGAAGGCCCCGAGGCAGGCGAGCAAGGAAGGAAGGCCACGGAAACGAGCACAAAGAGGAGTCGGGTTTTGTAGACCCTCATAGACCTGGTAAGGGTGCTGGTTGTGGGTTTCGAATGGATGAATGAGGTGAACTGATTGTATGTCAAAAAGATGATTCTAGATGCTGAGTTGAGAACAAGCGTGGGTGTGGGGCAGGGTGGAAGGATGTCGTTATAATACAGCCGGGAAGAGATGGTGGTGGGACATACACCCCAGTAGCTACCGTGTGCACAGGAGATGATGTAGCATTGATCTGGGGCTGAACTGGCCCAAAGTGTGAATAAATGTTATTGAAAAAATAATTGCACTTAAGTATAGCCCTTGCTGCAATGAGCCAGCATTTGTTTATTCTCCAAGGGGTATTATCATTAAAAATGAAAGCTCCCAAGACATGGCTGCAATTATGAGTTGCCATTTTCATATTTTATTCCCATGCAGTTTGACTGCTCGTTGCTTTGAATGACTTCATTAGTGATTGGAGAAGAACCTCAGACCTTTTCCTATTAACCTTTGATCGTGAAGTTTGACCCACTGAAATTCAGACACACCTTTTGATCTTTTTCTCCATTTTGTGTTTGAGGCAATTTAGCTTCCTTATGTTTGAGTTAATTATTGGCCTTTGAGCTTGACATGCCACCGAGGCATTGTGTTGAGAGAAGGCTACCAGGGCGTACGAAGGTGTTTCAGACGCCTGACGAATCATTTATTTGTGGAGGAAAAATGTAGGCTGGTTTAAAGGGTGATGAAAATATGAAATTGACAAGGTGGGTCTCTTTTGTCACTTGCATTTAAGATTTTTTAATGGCTTTTGAAAAATCCTCTGAGATTTAGAACCAAACACAGAATAGCAATTTTTCAACAGATGCATTTTATGCAGCACGAAGGGCTTAAGTTTCCAGTTTAGTCGGTAAGTAAAGAAAGATTAGATCAGTCAAGGCAAAAGCTGTCTGCACCCGGCCGCCAGCCGTACCACGCTAGGCTGTCGGAGAGTTCTGCGTGGGTTTTATTAAATGCACAGCGAGTTACTTGTGGCTCAGTGATTTTCCTCTGCCTTCAAGTCCCCTTCGCTCTTGAACGTGCCCAGTGGCGTTTTGACAGGTTGTCAGATGCAGATAGCTGCTGAGTTGGGGACGTCTGGGTGGCTGTTGGCATCGTCTACCGCGCTCCCTTCCAAGCAGAGCCCTGGGCTTCTCCAGCTCCCACCCCTTTCCCAGGCAGCCCATGGGCCACGGGAAGAGTGGATCCCACCTCTTGGCTCAGGGGTTGAGCTGGATTGGTTTTCGAGGCAGCCCTTGGTGGGGATGGGTTCTGGAGAGATCGGGGTACAACTTGGCCAATGAGATGGGGGGGGGTTACCAGGGTCCTCTAGAAAAGGTTTTGCCTTTCTTTTGAGAGCTTCCGGAAGTAACCCTCCTCTTCCTTCCTTTGGACTTTTCAAAAAATTTTTGATTCTAGTGACATTCATCCAACCTAAAAATTCCCCTTTTAATGCATTCAAGTAAATAATTCAGTGCTGCTACTTACGTTCAGTGTTGTGCTGCCATCACCGTCATCTAGTACCGGGCCTTCCCATCAGCCTAGACGCCCACCCTGATCCCCGTGGCCTGTGTCCGACTCTGAATTCGCTTTTTCTAATTATTTCATATCAGTGAGATCAGACAATATTTGTCCTATGGGTCTGGTTTGTTTTGCTCAACCTGGTGTCTTCAGGGCCTGCCCGGGCTGCGGCGTGTGTCAGAAGCCGTCCTCCTTACAGCTGAATAGTGTATGCATTTCATTCATCCGCTCCCGGGTGGATGGAGGCGAGGGCACGTCCACCTCTTGGCGGCCGTCTTCCGTGGATGCCGTCACGGGCGCATGACCAGGACAGCGTTGTCCGTCTCCACCGCAGCCCGAGGGAGGATGTGCTGTCTGGGAGAGGAGAAGTGAGCTCTCAACACTGGCGTTGTGGGCGGGTCCCCTCTGAAGCCTGCTTCGGACCTTTAATTATGGGAGCTAAGGCTGGGTTAAATGCTTTCTCCTTCCTGCAGACAGAAGGCCCACTTTATCAAGGATTTTGTGGAATTATTACTCCAAATGGATAAAACATTCTAATTTTCTTGGAGGGTGATTTTGAAGTAATTTGAAAAAAATCCAATTTCAGGTCAGACGCAAATGTTTCATTTGTTGAGCATTAGGAAAAGAATGGTCCAAAGGGTGGGTGTAGATTTCTTTTCATATTTAGCAAGATTTACAGCTAACAGTATATATGCTTTATCCTTGTGTTAGTTCATGATTCATTTCATAGATCAAAAGTACCACTGCTTATTTAGAGTTTGATAGTTTTCAGTAGTCTTCTTTTACATTTTTCTGTATGTTCATTACCATAAAAATCAGAAAAATTTACTAATAGAAGATAAATGCAGAGAAGTTTAACATTCTTCCCAGACTCTAGAATATGGAAAATCGTATTCGAAAATCTGTTTAACAGATTTCTAGAGCAAGGGGTTGTGTAGATAAGTTTTAGTTTTAAAATTAAAACAGGATCAAAACTTTATATTTTTGCTACTGCTTATTTCTAAAACTTTTTATTATATACAGTAAATGTCATCTCTTAACTGGAAAACAGGATTTGAGGTGCATTTTGGAGCTGTCCACTGTCCATATTCATTTAATGATCGGTTGGGAATTATAAAATTCTGTGCCCTCACGTCATTCACTGGAAAAATCACATCCTGATTACCCAGGAAAGACCAGTCCACGGATGCACAGAAGAGGTCAAGGCTTCAAAAGTTGCCCTAGGAAGAAATTGGTGCTTGGGCTTGGAGCATCCTTTGTTGGTCGGTGTCCCAAAAACCGTCCCTCCGTCACTTCTCTGGACCTTAGTGACCTGGGCCTGGCTCCCCTACACATGCTCAGCTCACGCTGCTGGGAGACCTCCAGGAAGTTAAATGGGACCTCGAGGACGTTGGGCAATGAGGAGAGAAGTGTCTTGATCCCCAGGGACTTGCCCCTCAGGCTTTTGGGCACAGGGTGGCAGGTGCTTATGAACCGTCTCGGGCAGCGCCCAAGAGGCTGGTTTGTGCCGGTTTTACAGCTTCTCTTGGAAGGAGGCTTGCTTTGGTCTAGACAGATGCAGTTTGTGACATGTTCTTGTAATTCATTAAAGCGGCTCATGGGAGGAGCCCCGGCCGTGGCAGGAGGGGCTGCTGCTTTCTGGGTCCTGGAAGGAGGGGCGCAGGAGGGCTGGAGGGTCAGCAGCCGTTCTCAGGCCAAGGGGTGCTGCCTGTGCCCCGGGACAGGTACCTGGAGGCCGGTTCAGGTGTCACCGTTTGGGGCGGGGTGTGGGCGTGGGGTGGGGCGCTGCCCAGCCTCCCGCAGCGCACAGGACGGCCCCCCACAGCCAAGACTGAGAAGCCGGGATTGGTCAGTCCCCCTCAAAAAATTAAATCTGTGATGAAGTTAAAAGGCAGATAAAGTTATGTTAAGGACGAGATTTGATGAGAACTGGAGCCCGGAGTCTAGAACAGACCAGCTCTTCCACATGCCAACTGAATAAGGCTGGGGTGGGGAGGGGAGCAGTAGAAATTCTAGTTGTAATAGTGCTTTGCCCTTAGAACAACTCTCTAGCTCCGTCTGTTAGAGTTATAATTCCCATATTTTTTTGTATTAAATAAAACCCCAGACTTTGGGGTCACATTGCATTGAATTCCAGCTCTGTTGCTGACCAGCTATTTGACCATAAACAAATTATCTGTTCTCCACGAGCCTCCGTTTCCCCCTCTGGAAACCAGGGCATGGAGAGCAGCAAGGGGTAACGTTTCACGAGTCTTGACTGCGTCTTTGTGGTCTGCGTGCGTCATTGTGCAGAGAGCATCTCTCACAACCTCTGAGTTGGGTGGGTGCTGTCAGCCCCCAGTGGCAGGAGAAAGGCCCAAGGCAAGGAGCGGTTCAGTGACTCGCTCAAGCTCACCTGGTTAGAAAGCGGCAGCGCTGGGTGTCAGCACTTGCTGACCCAGAGGAGGTGACCCCAGGTCAGAGCCCCTGGTCACCTCCCCATGGAGCCCCGGGAGTCGTGAAGGCTGGACGGCTGGGGTTGAAGAAAGACTTGAAGCTGCACCCAGCACCCACCCTGTCCTCGCTTGTTTGGGGTGTGGATGGGGTGAGGACTCCAGGGTTTGGCTCACTTGGCATTCTGAATGTCACAATCAGTAAATAAGCCACGTGAAAATACATGGTCCGAAGGTTAAAATGTGATGTAAGAAAGTTCTGCAAAGACTAACAATCACCTGGTGATTGGTAGAAATGCAGAGTCCCAGGCTCCACCCAACCCCTGGGGCAGAGCCTCCATTTTCAAAGGCAACGCAGCTCCCCATTAGGTTCCTGAGGCTGCTGCGGTCAGGCCCTCTCAAAGGGGTCTCTGAGTGCACGGGCGTTGTGCTGCCCCTTCCTTCTCGCTGCCGCGCCCTCGTTTCTATTCAGGTCCCGGGGCTGGCACCACACACGTCCGAGCTCCTGGCCTTGTGGGCGGGCGGCAGCAGCACCCCTTTTCCTGCACCTCGTCTCCATCACTCATCGAACCCCAGGCAGTGGAAAAGTGCGGCCCCGCCCCGGCAGCTGTGTTTGTTTCCATGAAGAGGTGTGTTTCTCGGTGATCACAAAATATTATGATCCCATATGTTCAAACTGATCACAACTGTGGCACTGTTTATTTGGGATGTGTCCGTGATTCTGTTGCTGTGTCACCAACGAGCCGTCCCCTCTGAGACGATGAGGGGAGGCTTAGATGGACTTCGTCAGCGGAAAACGCTCCCCAGCGAGCCCTGGGAGATGAGGCCGTCACCGTCACTCTCTGTGTTTGGTTCCGGTGAACTGGATCAGGTCGTCATTGTCGTGGCGATAACTGCTGATAAGTAAGGCGCACTCGCCCTGTGCCACATTCTATTTTAAGCACTATGATAAGCAGATGTTTACACATTTTCACTAATTTCTCACAGTAACCCGATGAGATAGATGCCTTTATGACCCTCACTTTTCTAGTGAGGAAACGGAGTCACAGAGACACTATAAAACTTGCCAAAAGCCAGCTCCTGAGGGGCCAGAGCAGAAACTTCAGGGAGGTGTTTGGCTCTGGTGTCTACACTGTTGTCCCCAAATGCGGGTGGGTTACTGGGCAAAGTGACGATGTAGCCCAAAGGTAAATCCAGGAAGACAGAGGGATTTAGAGATTGTTTTACTCAGTCTCCCAAGGTACATGTCTTAGTCACTTATCGCGATGCAGGTGGCTTGAAACAACGTGCATTTATGGTTTCACAGCCTCTGCGGGTCCAGGACTGGGCATGGCTCCAGTTTGGCGTCCATGAGGCTGTGGCCGCTCGAGGCTCCACCAGGCAGGCTCCCTGCCTGGCTCACGCTGGGGGTGCTGGGGGCACTTGGGAGCCCCCAATCCCTCTGGCTGTGGGCTGCACGCGTCAGCCCCTTCCCACCCGGCCCCCCCCGTGGGGAGGTTCACAGTGTGACGTTGCTCGGCCCCAGAATGGAAGCCACAGCCTCGTTACTACCTGACTTGTAAGAGGCATGCCACCAGTGGTAGAACTGGTAAAGAATCAGGCCCAGTCATACAACTTTATGCGTATAAAGCTGACCGAGCCCACTTCTCTCTGCAGCCTCGGAGACTCGGGAAGTCCGGCTGGCCACAGAGGAGGGGGAGGTCTGGGTGTGGCCTCCTCCTCATGCAAAGTGTCCCCTGTGGTGTGGCCACGGCAAGATGGATGTGGAGGAGGGGCCCTGGCCAGAAGTGGGGGCTGCAGGCCCTTGGCTCTCTGCCGTGCTGCCCCCGAGCCAGTCTCCCGCTTGGCCCCGCTGTGCGCGGTTTCCAGAGCCACCTCTTTGTCGGACCCTCCCCAGGAAAGGGTCTCTGCTGGGGGGGTCGGCCGTGGCAGCAGGCGTTGATTTAGACCCTCGTGGTTGGCTCGGGTGAGGGGGAGCGGCTGCCTCCCTGAGCGGGACCCCTGGGACCTCGGCCTGCCAACGCCCCCACCCCCCATGGCAGCACTGAACACCCATCCCTTTCCATGCTCGAGGGCCAGCGGGGCGAGGGTGGAAACTTTTGTTCAAAAGTGACAACCAATGCCGACCCCTTTGCTGCGTTTGTGGCCCGGCCAGATGGCGGAAGGCAAACCCCACCTTCCTGGCAACGGAGCTTCTCCCCCCTTGCTCAGTTAAACCCACACTGAGTCATAGCTCCGAGAGCCAGAGCAGGGGTGTGTGGAAAGTGACTGCTTCTTGTGCCCTCACGATCGGCTTCCTGAAACGCCTTGGCCATGGGAAGGGCCACTGCAGTGGTTCGTCTCCAGCTGCCTTGTGCCCCAGGCCTCTCCGTCTCTGCTGGGGAAGCAGCTTGGTGGGGCCGCCCGGCTCACGCTCGGTTCCATCACCGCTGCTGTGCGGTGCTGGGTGAGGGGCTTGGCCTGGCCAGGCTCCGTTTCCTCGTGGGTAGAACGTGGGCAGCAGTAGGGTCACCACGTGGTGTTTTCAGGAGAGAGAAACGTGGGACAGTCCCTGGGCTGCCCCTGCACGTGCCAGCGGCAATCCTGACCGTCACCTAGGCAGGCAGACAGAGTGTGCAGGGGAGCCTGGCGTTCCTTCTACAGTTAGAAAGAAAGGGGCTCTTGGAAACATTCTCTTTAGCATTTGTCGGGGAGAATTGGGGGAAACGAAATGTGCTTTTTCATGTTCTGCAGACATTTCATTGCCTGTGCTTTAATTTGAGTTTCCCTCTAATCCCCTCTGGTTGCCCCTGGCCCCCCAGCACCCGCAGGCAGGGGTACAGTCGGTGCCTTTCTCTGTGTGTCCCAATGTCTTCTCAGCCAGGCTGACAGGTGGGACTGTTCTGTTTGGGTCAGGAACTGCAACACCAAGGGGTGAGGTGCCGCCTGCAGGTCCGGGCCTCTGCATCCAGTCGGGCAGCTCAGGTGTGATGGACCTCGGCTGCAGCATTCTCCGAATTCTCCCCTGGGCACCCTCCTGCCCTTCCCTGCAACCCAGGGCTGATCCATGGATCCTGTCTCCGGCTTATTGTCCTCTGCTCCGTGGCCCCCGTCTCCAGCTTATTGTCCTCTGCTCCGTGGCCCCCGTCTCCGGCTTGCTCTCCTCTGCCTGGGATGAGTCTGGGGGCAGGTTGCGGGAAGGGTGGGTCTTTCTCCCAGGCCTGTCCTTCCTGGGAGGTCTTACCTGGCAGGCCCCGTGCTTCCTGCCTGGCCCTGGCTCTCTGCTGAGCCCGAGCGCCTCCTCTCTTCCTTCTGGTGCAGGAGTACGGCTAGTTGTTGGGCCCGAGTTGGGCCTCACCCCTTCACACAGCTCCATGCAGTCTTTAACCCCTCATCCTCCCAGCTCAGGGTGCCGCCTGCTTCCCAACACACTGTGGCTGATACAGCTTCTTAAGGTGCAATCATGTGACTTCAACAAACGGTAAGAGACAGATCATGCAAACAGCTAGGGTGGATCCCGGCTCTCCTGTATTGCCAGAAACCCCCTTAACCATCGGATGCAAGTTCATCCCATGTCAGCCACGTGTGCCGAGTCCTTGGTGGCACTGCCACTCGCCCCTTAGCCCCTGCAGGCAGAGCCTGCCAGACGCCGTGTGGCACGTGCCACCGGGCAGGCCTGCTCCGTGGGGTTTAAGAAGCACACCTGCCTTTAAAAACAGAATGTCTCAAAGTCAGGAACCAAAGTGCAGCCGGCCTTGAACCCCGTCGGGTCTGAATTCAGCGCTGCAGCTTCCGTCCGTGTTCTCGGCTCCGTTCCACATCCAGAGGGCAGAGGCCCTCACCTGCCGTGCCGTGCGGTTGCCATGGCAGCAGGTACGCCTGTCTGCACAGCCTCCTCATCGCAGGCGGCCTGGCTGGGTGCCGTGGGTTGCTGGGAGCTGGCCCCTGCGGCTGCCTTTTCTGATCATCGCTCGAGATGGAACCGGGTGACTGTTAGTTGTCCCTGCCCTGGCTCACGTGCCCGGGAGCTCCAGGGCTGAGCTGCTGTGTACAGAAACCCTTCCAAGCTACAGCCGTAAACACATCATAAAATGCTGCCTATAAATCACAGCAGAGGCTGCCATAATAGCTCCTTTTTTCTCCTGAGATATGTCCTTTTTTAAACATTAAGACATTTTAGGAGACTCCAGGGAAATAGGTGTGTTTACAGTTTTGTTAGTCACCCTTCGTGTCTGTTTAGGTGACTGAGTCTTATCCCTGCCCCCAAATGAACGCAATCTGTGCTGCTCAGAGCGCATTTACGATCCTGACTCCTTTAGAACCACCTGCAGAGGTTTAAATGTGCACACGGGAGGTCACGTGTGTCCTGGACGGTGAGGGGTGTGTGATGTGAAGCCCTCACCATCCCTTGTTCTGACCAACTGCTGCCATAGCCAGAAGCTCACGGGGACTTCTAGAAAACGGTTTCTTTTGTCCTGCTAGCCCTTTACACTGGATCCAAGCAATCAACAGAAGGTGCTTCCTGATTTATTCCAACAGAGGCAGAGGGTAGCTGAGTGGAGCTGATACAGGGTAGTGGTTAAGTGCCAGACTCTGGATCCAGATGGCCTGGGTTCAAATCCCTGCTCTGCCTCCTCATTTGTGACCTCAGGGGACTCACTTAACCTCCCTTGTCTCTGTCTTTTTCCCGTAATGTGGGATAAAGTAGCATCTGCTTCCTAAAGTCTTCATTAGCCTCGAATAAACTAATGTTTATGAAACATGGAGAATGGCATCTGGCATATAAGTAAATTTAAATATTTACCCAATAAATAAAATCTTAAAAAAGCTGTTCAATGTCTGTGCAATGGCTTCCTTTCCCGTGTTTAGTTCATATTCTTAAGCCTGGGTAAGGGTCATTGTTTCCCAAGGGCTATTGAATGTGTTCCATTGAAAAGGGCTGTATATTGTATCCATTTTTTATAATCACAAATTTGAGGTTTCACATTTGGTTTGTATCTTTTCTCTCCCAGTTTTGTTGGCTCTCAGGAAAGTTACTACAGATGCTTGGATAACGGCACAGAATGCTAAGAACTTCCAGCATTTTTCTGAGCATTTACTCCGGGGCAGGCAATGCAGGAGGCAGTTCACTGGCACGACCCCACCCAGCCCTGAGAAAAGCCCTCCGCGGCTGCTGAGCGCTGGCGGAACTCGGGAGTTCTGGCCGGCCTGAGTTGCAGAGCTGGTGGGTTGTAGAGCGAGGGTTGAGCCCAGGATGGCTGCGTCTGCTCCAGGAGTCCCTGTGCTTCACTGTTACGCTGTCCCCCCTCTTCTGTGTCTGTGTGGCCCTCTGCTACCCAGGATCAGTGGGTCATGAACTCTGACCTGTTCATGCCCCGAGCCGTGGAGCAGCGTTGGCTCACAGTAAGTGCCTGCTGGATGCATGGATCAATGCTGATCCTTTTCCTCCTGGGAACCCCGATAAACCCAGCATCCATAGAGCCCATGCCTTCTCAATGTCTGTAGGCCCCACCACTGACCAAGGGAATTGAGGTATAGTTTACTGACAGATTCTCTATCTTGAGGTAAAACTTGGGGACAGGTAGATTTTAGCTAAGGTCCCAGGACTGCCACCTGGTGGTTCGATGACCTTCTCCAGTTATTTAACCTCGATCATTCAAATTCCGTATACTAAAGTTCGGATCGTTACCATACCTGTCATTCAGGGCTGTTGCAAAAAGTTAGGTAAAGAGCTCACAGCAGAAGCTGACACAGAGAGACATTCATAAATGTTAGTAATTATAATATTAATATGTTGGGTGTTATCAAGGGCCTTCTTTATTTTCTCTGTTTTCCCTGAATCTGAGACTTACGCTCTGAGACGGCTGTTCCTACGGAATGGAGCAGCCCTGGTTGTCTTCTAATCAGCACCACGGACAGCGCAAGGCCTCGCCAAGCCTCTGTGCGCGCCGTTCTAATCTGTTGGAATGCTCAGTGCACACACAAAGACTGACTGATAATGCTTTGATCACTGATTGGTCTACTCAATTTTATATTAAGCTGGCAGAATCAATATGTTGGCTTATGATGAAAATATGACCTTTCTGTATTAAAATTCTATATTAATTCCAGATCAGTGATGCTGATTCCTTATCCTTTCACCAGCAGCTTTTAAGGTGTCATAATTTAGTAGAGAACTATTTGAGAAAAAATGCTCATTACTTTTTTTAGCCATTATCTTTATTTCCATTATTTTCTACTAGTTTTCCATCAAAAATCTTGTCCTAGCCTACCGCACTTATGTAATTGTCTTGGCCAATATATGAATGAGCTAATTTGCTTTTACGTATTTATTTACTTAGCACATCATTTTGGGGAAGAAGAAAGGATATGTGTCAAAAGTAGCTCTGCTTATACGGTAACCACATCAAAGAATTTTGGCTTATTTTACTGAGCCTGTGTGTAACGCACCCCTACACCCACAAATACAACTTTCTCCCCCACTCCCAATGCACTGACTGTCCAGAATTACCTAGGACAATGTGGACTGATGAGCTCCCCACCAAAACACAAGAACTATTGTTACTCTTTCATTTCTTAGAAGCTCTGTTATTTTTTTATGTTATGCCTTAGAATCATGCCAGTAAACACATTTTCCTGGATGTTTAAGAAATTATTAAGACAAGCAACCCATTGCCCACTTTAACCTGAGGCCTGGAAAACTGTGTTGACGTTAGCTAGATGATTTGTGTAGTTATGTGGAATTTGGGATGATTAGGTGCTTTTCTGTCCGTTGAAACTTCTCTAAAGCTCTTAATTCATAACTCACTGCTAGCGTTATGTGAAACTGCTGGGCCACATTGCATTTGGGGGTTTAACGAGTAAGTCAGATCTTGTGGGAGAGCTGTGGGGTCCCTTGGTGGAGGAGAATTGCCCTTATGTGGAAATCCTGACTCTTGGGTAGGTCTTTGTGGCACTGGATGGATTTACTGCCATGTTGGTTTGCTGGGTCTCTGTTGAGTTTTTTTCTGGTTCTCACCTTCCCTTACTATATTCGTGTATTTTCTTTTGTCAAGAAAATACACACTTCTGCGAATCAGATATAGAGGATCAATCAAACTAGGCCTGTTATCACCCCTATAATTCACCATTGGAATAGCAGTCCTCACCAAAGCAATACAACAAGAAAAAAAATGAAGAAATAAAGGAAGTGGTAAGAAAACTGGAAGAACAATTATTTTCATTCTGCAATGATTAAGTGATAAACTAAGGAAAACTTGCTTCTTCTTAAAAGTAACCATTTCCTATTCATTTAACCTTTGAGCGCCTATGGATAAGTGTTCAAGAAAATTGATAGGACTGATGAATGAGCAATATCGTCTGAATTACATCATGGAAACAGTTCCTTGGGGCTCTGGGAGATGCCACAATGATAAAAATTATCTTCTTAACATTCAAGCCCCTCTGTTGACTGACCCCAGATTGCCCCCACTTATGTCTACAGAAGCCACTTACCAGGCCAACTGTCAGGGCCTCTTCCCCAAGTCTGGACTTGAACTTCTGCACTTGGAGATGCTTCTTAAGTCACATCCCTTTTTGGAATTCCTGCTTCACTTTATCCTATGTAAACCCTTGAAGACCTGGATCAACTTTCATCTTCACTCATGTATCCATTTGTTAATTCAATCAGTTACTTAAAAATTGATTGAATGATTGCTCTGTGCTGGGAAATGGAGGGAGCCGAGTGTAATGTGCACATCCCCTTCGGGAGGTCCCACCAGAGTGAGCCGTCACTGTCCTGCATGGGCTCCTTTCTGTGAGCATGTTGCATCTTGTTTTAGTGTCAGCATTTTTTTATTACGCATGCACAGCCTTGCAACTTTGCTTATGTTCCCTGGGTAACTTCCAGGTTTAGATTTTTCTTGCATTTATCACCTCTGTTTTTCCAGGTAGACTGTGATTCCCCTAAGGAATGAGACACAGCTTATGTCGTCTAGACTCTCCCGCAGAATTTGATGCCACACCTCGGGCATGTGAGGGAACCGTGTGCATTTGTGAAATGGGGTCTAATTGGCAAGAGCATCCCCTGTCCTGTCTAGCCTTTTATGGTCTCATTTTTAAAAGCTTTTTATTTTGAAATCATTTTAGACTCACATAGTAGTTGCAAAGATAGTTGAGTTTCCATGTTCCTTTTACCAGTGTCCCCCAGTGAGAAATCCTGTACAGTGATGGCACAGCGATCACGGTCAGGAAATTGACACTGGTGCAGTACAATGACTTAAACTCCAGTCTTAGTTTGGAGTTGTTTTAATTCAAGCCCACCTGTGCTATATGATCAGTTTCACCCTTTTTCAAATGTAAGTGTGCCTGTTTTGTTTTTGGAGAAGGATGGCTTTCTGAACATCTTCATTCTCTCTCTGTGTGCCATTTGAAGTGAAGCTTTTTCAGGAGAGTAAGTTGAGACTCCCCTGGGGTCTGAGACCAAGAAACAGGACATACGGCCGTGGTGTGGAGCTGGGCGGTGAGGCAGCGCCCCCCTCCCATCCCCCCGCTGTGCACCCAGACGCTTCTCTTCCTCTCTCGTCCTTTCTCCAAATGTAAGTTATAACCGCCCTTTGCTCTAAGTGGAACTTCAGTTCCTCCACCTGGTGTCATGTTTTATCTCTTCATGATAGCCAGAGGTTCCAAAGCTGAAGTCCTCACATTGATTTGGAAATTATAATTGCATCACTTCCCCTGAATGGGCACTGGGGGCTCGTTTCGTCCTTAGTTTGGGGCCACTTTGCTTTGGCTTTGAGAGTTCTTGCTGTTGGCTCAGCTTTACCGAAAATGACAGCCAGCCTGGGGTGACAAGGTTGAGTGGGCCTGTCTCCCCCAGGTGGAGAGCACGCTAAGTATAACACACTGTTGCCAGCATTTCGGGTGGGCTGCCTAGGATCGTTTGCTTGGGGAAAATGAAATTATTAGCACAGCTGTGGACATTTCCTCGAGACACTTTCCCAGGTTCATTGACACCAAGTTAGTTTTGTGAAGTTTTTTTGAGGAATATCTCACCACTCACCAGGCAGCTGACCACCAAGAGGGTTAGCTCAAGAGTGGCCTTCTAATCAACAAAATCCGAGAAACATCAGCGATAGACTCTCAAAGGCAGTTTTGTGGAAGTAGCAGAAATGTCACTTGAAAGTGTTTTGTGGCAAAATAGATTAGGGAGATTGCAATTTTAGCTTGAGCTGCGGAGATGCAGCGAAAGGGCATTGAAATTAAATATGTAACCCTTAAACCAGTGATTGTATTTTGTCGAAAGGAGAGCATTTGGAGACCATTCCAGGAGACTGCTATACAATTCACAGAGTTCTAGAAATGATGGAGGTAAGGAAGGCGTTTCACCCGTGTGCCTCTGTTGATTTTGTTGCCTGCAAGTCTAGGGCTCACGTTGCAACTCGTACTTTTGTAACGCAAGTGGAGGGAGGTTATGGGTCTCCTGTCTCCTGTCCTTCTGCTCGTGCTTCGAGTGAGGGTGGCCCCTGGTCTCTCTCGGAACAGCGGAGGCCTCTGGTTGGCTGTGCCAGGGTGTTGCTCTGGTGAGCGGCTGCTCCTTGCTCCCGGCCCTGCACCGGAAGGCCCGAGCCCCGTGTGCACAGCCTAGGAGACGGTCACAGGGGGACGGGATGAGGGCAGGGAGCCAGTCTCGCTTGTACCCAACCTCCTGCTTAGAAACTAATGCATTCCTTAAGGATGGTGAGTTCCTCCAGCCTGTCCTCCTTAGGAAGGAAAACACAGGGGTGCCCGAGAGCAGGAAGCAGCTCGGGCCTTTTTCTGTGCTCGTGCTTCCCCCAGAGATCCCTCGGCACTGGGGTGGAGTCCTTAGCGACAGCCGGGAGCAGCCAACGATGCCGCCGCATCCGGAATCTGCCCAGAATCTGGGCGAGTTGCTGAGGCCTCTGTTTCCCTCTCGCAGCAGGGCGCGGTGCAGTCTCCGCTCCTCGTTGCCAGGCTGGGATCGCTTCCATTGCGTTTTACGACGTCCCAAGGGCTCCGCATGGAAACGGCTGGAAAGCAGTTTCTGCAGCTCCTGTGAGTGTGAAATGTAGACCTTCGCTTAGCGTTGCCGTAGCCTGCTGACGGTTATAAAATACCACGGTGAGAAACGCCTGCTGTCAGCCTCCGTGTTGCTGTTGAAGCTCGTGTTGTAAGTCAGGGATGTGCATTTCTCAGCACTTCCAGCAGCTGCCGGAGGAGATTTTTTCCCCATTGTTTGGCCAGAAACCCAAGTATACTAGGTGGTACTGAAGGATCTCAAGGCCAAGAGGATTTTTTTCCATATGACTATATGGAGCTTAAAAATGGTTTTTATTGTCTCCAACATAGAGCCTTACCTGTGCTGAGCTTTGCTGTGTAAGGGGAAACAGTCAGAAGTGTCGTCACTCGAAGGACATAATACAGAAAATGCAGATGTGAGAAACAAGTTTCTAAGTCTGCATTTCACTTTCTCACTCCCTGTGGAAGCACGGGTGTCGGAAATATTTCTCTAACATGAGGACCATAACAGCACTGGTACATGTGAAGATCAGCAGCTGTGCCTGCCTCAGCCTCAGGGCAGGGAGACACTAGGGAGTGGTGGGGGCTGCGGCGAGTCAGAGAGCAGTGCCCCTTCTCGCGGGGGTGGCTTCCTTGTCCCAGCAGGTGTAATTACAGGATAAACAAAACAGGGTTTCTAGCACTTCCTTGTTTTCAGGAGAAGCCAGAAATTCATATTTTCCATGGAAATTTTTTAAATTTTGACATATTAGGAGACAACGCAAATTTTAAAACAAGCACATAAATAAAATGCTGCATAGATGGACACATCCACGGGCCAGGTATTGGGCATGTGGGAAACACCCGCTTGCAAACCAGAACACTCTCCTGTATCAGTTTTGCTCCTACTTATAATACAAAGGCAGTTTCCCCAGCCACGACTGTAAAACCTCCAGTGGAGGTCTGGAGTCTCATTGGATGGGTTTCCTTGCTCCGAGGTCAAAAGCGCTGGTTAATCCAGAACCTCTTCTGGACTGACCAGGTGGCTGCCCAAAGCAAGCGTCTCCCTGCGTGTTGTCGCGGTGGCCCGCACCCCCAATGGGTGTCAGAGCACTGCGCACACAGAGCAAAGCCTTTTTTGTTTGCAACAGGATTATTCCTTTAATAGTTACATGAAAGTGAAGTTCATGAGCCTCCCCACCCACCACTTTTCTTCTCTCAGATTATATTTGCGATTTTCATTTTCTGCTGCAGGATTGTGTGTGTTTTTAAAGGCAAGGGGTTGAACAGATGCTCCGTGATAAAACAATCACGTCAGGCTCCGAGGCCTGGTTGGAAGTTTAGCAAGAGGATCGAAGACTCGAGATCGCGTCTCTGGGAAAAGCGTGTGATTCTGGAGTCCTCCCACCCTCGGCAGGGGAAGGAGGCCGGGAAGGGCTTAGGAATCCGAAACGCACGTGGAGAGCTTGGGGATACACCCAAGTTCTGCGTTCAGCAGGTGTGTCATGCCGGGGGACGGATTCTGGATTATCCTGTGAGCGCAGCTGGTGACATCCACAGATGCCACATCCGTCCAGAGTGTCACCGCCCTCTCCCTCCCCTGCCCGCCCTGCCAGCCTTGCAGCCATCCTGCCTTCCGTGGCTCCGTGAAGACCCCAGGCCTCTGCCCTCACTCCCCGCTGCTTCCCTGCTTTACTCCGATAGCCACGTGGCTCGCGCTCCCTTTATCGGGGTCTCGGCTCAAACAGCCTCCAGTTAGCGCCTGTCTCGCTTCCTCTCCTGGAGGTGACGTTTTTCCATCGGGCGTGTTGCTTGATGGTTGCACGAGAGCAGGGGTGCCGCCGCATGTTTATCGTTGCTCCCGGCGCTGGGATGATGCCCTCACCAGGGCCGCTGAGCGTGGCCGTGCAAAAGCCGCCTGGTTGACCAGCGCTTGGCTCCCTGGGGTGCCCGGCCGCCCTGCCCAGGGTGCCCTGCTTGCCCGGGAGCAGGCCTTGATCTGACTTGCACGGGGGCGTCCCACGGACGAGGGTGCCTTGTCGGCGTTTGTGGAGGGAGTCTGAAGGCAACAGTACAAATACTGTCCGAGTTGTGCGGTGCCTGGCGGGTGCTACACGAACATCAGCCCTGGTGCTCCTCAGTGTTGCACCTGGGTGCCAGCTCGACTCCATGGCAGCCGACGCCTGGGCTGAAACCCTTCAAAAGGTGTTCCCAGGTTCCCTAGTCAAGGAGCCGTGGGCCAGTACGTCTCCAGCAGGGACGGCACTGAAGCCACACAAGGACAAACCTGTGTGCACCGAGAGGCAGGAAGCCCCTTTCTTAGACACAGTGAGGGTCCAGCTGCGTTTCCAGCATTTGCAGTTAAAGAACGAATCGCTGAGTGGTCTTTGCTCAGTGTTATCATGAGTGGCCTCCATGCATTTTGGTGAAGGAAGGAGAAACTCTGCAAATGCTAGAGCACCTTCCTGGAAGGCAAGAAAATGACTGTGAGGGAAACTGGCCCCCAGATAAAGCAGCAGCAGCAGAGCGGGGTGAGTTCACATAAAGAAGAAAAATTCAGGGGACAAAAGTTATCCAATCTCAGCACGTCGAGGCAGGGGAGACACAGATGACAAGGACGGCTGTGATGCGTGGGAACCGTACTTTCTGCTGCTCCCCGGGGAAGGGCCTGGGCTGTCTCACCAGTTCCCGCTGCGCCCGCTTCCTTCTCTGGGTTCCAGTTGTGAGCACACGAGGTGCCGTGGGCCTCCCGCCACCTTCGGCCTGGCCAGGCCCTCGCTCGCCCGTTTCCCCTGCGGTAGCCAGTGTCCACCGTCCCGGAGCGTGCCGGGAACTCTGTCCCACCTCCTGATGCTCCCTCTATCCCTTGGGACACCAGTGCTGTGGTGCTTCTCCAACATGTGCTGGTGCCCACTGGACACATCCAGGCACTGGCCCCTTCTGGTTTCCCTCGCTGTGCCTTACTCCAACCCGCGTTCCCTTCTCCCGGGGCCCACTGCCTGGCCTCCTGGCAGGTTGCCTGTTCGTCCTCTTCCCTGGGGGCTGTTTAAAGTGTGTCAGCTTGTGCCAGGGCCCTGCTCTCACCCTCAGTGCCCCATCAAACTCCCCCCCGTCTCCCTCGACTCCTGCGTTTTCTGCTGCTCCTTTTCTTCCCCAGCGTGCTCCGTCGTGAGGCGTTCGCACTTGCTGTTCCTTCTCCCACAGTGCCCTTCCACGCGGCACCCCTGGACCTGCTGCTCACTCCCTGCGGGCTGCTTCTCGGGCGTCCCCCTCTCAGGGCCTTCCCTGAGCACTGCGTATGCGAATCTCCTTGTTCATGTCCTTCGTTGTTTCTGTGCTCAGGCTCTCCACCGCCTGACACACCGTGAGAGAGAGAGTGTGTGTGTGTGTGTGTGTGTTCTCCCCGAAAGCTCTATAAGCACAGGGATCTGTGTGATAAAAAGCACGTGGTTGTGCTCCAGAGCTTTATTTACGAGAACAGGAGGGGACTGTATGTGGCTCGTGGGCCCTGGTCTGAAGAGCCACAGAGGAGAACTGCTGTGCGTCCCCAGGGATCTGCAGACCCCCGGTGTGTCCTGCGGTTTTGTCACCGTGCGTCTCACCCTGCCCAGCTGCCCCCCACTCCACGCCCGTCCACCTCACTCGGGAGTGGAGCTGCATGGAGAGGGGCCCCCACCTGACCCCTGGGCAGCCTGACGTGAAAGAGCAGGAATGAGAAGCCATGTTGCTCACGTCCCCCGACGTCAGAGCCCGGCCGGGAGAGTGCGAGGAGGCCGTTGGGAAGCTGACTTCGTTTGCTTCTCTGCTTCTCTGGCTCTTGGGGTTCTGCGATGCTGGTGACTGGTTCTGTTGGTGAGAATGCTGCAAAATCTATTTGGCCACTTTAAAAAACCCAGTTGGTCGTTATATGTCAGATGTTCAAACGCACATGTGAAGTGTGCAGACCCCAG
>PVKY010002850.1:0-23786 GCA_004027775.1 Bradypus variegatus | reverse complement strand
GAGCAAGTCTTAACCATCTCTGCTGTGAAATATTAGGAAAGTCACTTCACCACTTGGAACTACAGAGTTTTCACCTATAAAATATCCTACCTACCTTGAAAGGGTATGTGTGTGTATATGTGAAATCAGAGTAAGAGAACCATTGAGGAAAGCATTTTGAAAAATGAACTTGGTCCTATAAGTGCAAAATACATTTTTAACCATAACTGTTGGCAGACGTCAGCCAGCCCCAGTGTAAACACGGGTTTGCCCAGCGTTACCTCCAAGCTAGACTGCAAGCTCCAGGCGGGCAAGTACCAAGTTGAACTTGTTCACTGCTGTATGCACTTCTAGCACCATGTCTGGCCAGAACTGCTGTTTAATAAATATTTGTTGAATGAATAACTGAACAAATGAATGAGGTTAACATGCTAACAGGCTGCCGGCATCTTGCTTCCTGGCATGTTGAAGTTTCCCTCCAAGTTGCAGCTGTCAAGAGAGGGTAAGTTAGGATTACCATTAACGACCTCTCCCTCTCCAGCCTCAAGGTCTGTCCATATCCCCGGCCTCCCCCACACCCTTGTTTCCAGCCATAACAGATCAGGTCCGGTTTCCAGGACACACAAGAGTTTCCCACCTCCACACCTTTGTCCATTCTTTCCACCTTGGAATTCCTTCTCCCCATCCCAATCCCTCCAAGCCCAGTTTGCCTGGTGAATTTCCTAGTGCTACCACCCATTTCTTGTGGGCACACAGATTTCTGGCACTGATACGTAACATCTTGTTGTGCAACTATATTTACATATGTGTAGAGGATTACCCAGACTGCGGGCCCTCTGAAGGCAGGGACCTCGTCTTATTCATCGTTGTATCCCAGGGCCCGGTGTGATGCCCGTGGTACGGGCTTAATAAATGCCTGGTAGATGGGAGCAGTGCGCTGTGAAACCCAGTCTCCCTAGCGTCAATGTCGCACCTAGACAAGAGCCGGGAATTGGACTAGAACAGAGAGATGAAGAAGGAAAACAGGGCTAAGAGGTTATCTTGAACCTTGTATTAAGAAATACAATAAAACAAAAGATTGCAGGGGTGCCAGAAACAGTTATAACCACAAATCAGAAAGACTGCAGAAAGGCTGTTTTGTCTCAGTCCAGTCGTTCCTGTCACACTTGTTCATCAGCCACCAATCTCCCCAAGCTGTATCATCAGGTGGGGGCTGAGGGGGCACAGGAGTGGGGGCAGCCACTGATGGAGCCTCCTCATCAGAATCTCTAAGAAGAACAGGACTCCTGAGGAGAGAAGTTTCCTAGTTCTGGCTTTGGAGGGGAGGTTGGTGCCACACCAGGTACCCACACCCCCTGCCCCGCTTGCTTTGGGGGACCATCACCATAATTGTATTTTCTGATCTGCACCCAGGACATGTAAAAGGGCAAGTGCAAATATGTTTATAGGAACAATAAATTGGAACACAGAGACCCTTGACATATGAAAGGAATCTAACCTGCAGTCTTCTCTAACCTTAGTTTTGAAAACCTACAAATAGGTGACTTTTCTAATGATATCATTTTAAAAAAACACCTTTTGTCATTTCTGTATAGTTAATAGGGAATTTCTTCACATCCTACATCCAGCCACTGCAGAATTCAACATTCCACTTAATTTATCCCAAAAATGTCTCTTGTCTGGCAAAGGTCCAAAATTTTCTCAAATTCTTTTCATTTATTCTCCCATCCATCACCAGATCCAGCAGTTGAAATCCTTTTTTAAAAAAATTTTTATTGTGGTAATGTTTATATAAAACAAAATTTCCCATTTTAACTATTTTTAAATATACAATTCAGTGGTAGTAATTACATTCATAATGTGCTACCATCACTACCATACATTTCCAAAACTTTTTCATTACCTCAAAACAGAAATTCCATACTCATTAAGCAATATCTCCTCATTCTCCTCCCCCCAGCCTCAGGTAATTTCTAATCTACTTTATGTCTTTATGAATTTGCCTATTCTAGATATTTCATTTAAGTGGGGTCATACAGTATTTGTCCTTTGGTGTCTGGCTTATTTCACTCAATATAATGATTTCAAAGTTCATCCACATTGTAGCATGTATTAGGCCTGCATTCCTTTTTACGGATTGTGGGGGCCCAATGCTGGGGCCCCCTTCCCTCCATAGTGATTCCATGTAGTTGCCTACTTGACCAGGACAGATGCTAAAAGTCATCAGACCTCCCCAGGGGAGGAAAAAATGTTAGCAAAGCCTTGAAACTCCCCTCCCCTGATCACTGGTGATAACAGAGCTCCACACTCTTGTGTCACAAGACCCTGCTGAAACTCTGTTCTCACCGCCCCCACCCCAACCCCCTGTGTTCTCTCACACCCTCCTTGTCCTAACCCTTATAAACCACTCCTGCTTTTGCAGAGCACTAACTTCCATCTTTTCCAGCCCACTGCCACCATAGAACCATAACTCCTGTAAGTAAGTCCTATTAAATTCATGTCTGACTCCGTACCTGGTGTGTTCTTCGTCCTGGGACTAAGCTGGGTTGTGACACAGATGAATAATATTTCATTGTTTATATATATACATTGTATATATATACAACATTTTGTTTCTCTGTTCCTTAGTTGATGGACGTTTGGGTTTCCACCTTTTGGCATTTGTGAGTCATAGTGCCATGAACATTGGTGTACAAGTATCTGAGTCCCTCTTTTCAATTCTTTTGGATATATACCTAGAAAGGAAACTGCCATGTTTTATAGGAATTCTGTTTGACTTTTGGAGGAAACACTAAACTGTTGTCCACAGCAATTGCAACAATAAACTGTTTTCCACAGCAGTTGCACCATTTTACATTCACACCAACAATGTACAAGTGTTCCAATTTCTCAATATCCACCAAAACTTATTTTCCACTTTTTTAATAATAGCCATCCTAGTGGGTGTGAAGTAGTATCACATTGTGGTTTGATTTGCATTTCCCTCATGACTAATGATGTGAAGAATCTTTTCATGTGCTTATTGACCATTTGTTTATCTTCTTGGGGGAGATATCTATTCAAGTCCTTTGCCCATTTTTTAATTGCATTGCTTGTCCTTTTTGTTGTTGAGTTGTAGAAGCTCTTTATATATTCTGGATATTAAGACCTTATCAGACACATGATTTGCAACTGTTTTCTCCCATTCTTTAGTTTGCCTTTACATTTTCTTGATAATGTCCTTTGATACATAAAAATTTTAAATTTTGATGAAGGCCAATGTATCTATTTTATCTTTGGTTGTAGAATTCCTTTTGGGTCATTTTCTAAAGTCATTATCACTTCACAACAGTTGCTGCCCCTGTAAGAGGAAAGACTCTCAGAGCAAGCTAAGATGTGTGCTGGGTGGTCCACTCCTGCCCTTCAAAGTCAGGCCTCGGGAAATTGATTAGCACCATGAATCGTGGCCCTTGGGGTCTCTCAAAAATAATAGGAGTTATAATATTATGCCTAAGAATGGCTAGACCTGGCTGTATTTGAAATTTAGACTATTGTGGGAAATCTAGAACACAAACTGGGGCTACTGAAAGCTTCAGAGAACCCCACTCATCATCCCAAATACAACTGACTCTGAAAATTACTTGTCTACCACAAGCATCTGCAGTGAATAATATTTTATACAGACTAAATGTAATATAAAGTAAATGTGATTTAAAATTTAAAATTATAAAATAACTATGTTGGAAGGATGGGAAATGTGGGGTACAAGTATAAGACAATTAAATGCTCATCATTCACAATACAAAATCAATATAATATGTCCAAAATGTTAAATCAAGAAATAGCATTGAGTTTATTTTAAAATATGGGAAAAACAGAAGAAAGAACTAGACAAATCAATGATGATTGCCTGAGGAAGTGCTGCCCTGTTCTCCCACTGGGAACATCTAGAAAAGCTGGAGATACTATTTTTTTTTAATCCATCCATTTAAAGGTATTGGAGAGCTACAAGGCAGTAAATAAAATAAGTTCAGGGCTAAGATCCGAGAGAAAAAAGGAAACCAAAAGAAATGGCTACATTTAAATTAAGACCTTCTATTTATCAAAAAAGACAATTCTGTGGATGAAAAGGCAACCCATAGAGAGGAAGAAAATATTTCTAGTACACGTATCTGAGAAGTACTCATATCCAAAACACAAAAGAACCCCTCCAAGTCAATTAAAAAAAGACATCACAATAGCAAAGTGAGTGAGAGACTTCAGAATTTCACAAAAAACGATAACCAAGGTCCAATAAGCAAACAAAAGATAGCCAGCCTCCCTTAGACACCAGGAAAATGCAAATTAAAACCACATTGAGATACCACCACATACCAACCAGAATGGCTAAAATTGAAATGACTGACAATATCAAGTGTTGACAAAGATATAAAACATTGGAATTCTCATATGTCCTTGGTGAGAATATAAATTAGTAAGCCTTCCAAAACAGCTTGCTGTTATCTACTAAAGTTGAATGCACACATGGCCAATGACACCAATGACACTGCATTTTCCCTCTCTCTCTCTTTGTACACGTATATGAAATCCATGCAATCCATGCACATACTTACCAAATGACATGCAGACAAATTGTCTTAGCAGCGTTACAGTATCCAGTGCTGGAAGCAACCCTCAGGTTCATCAACCATAAAATGGATAAATAGATTATAGTCATTGGAAGCCATACGTCAACGACAGTCAACCAATTATAGGTACATGCAACAATGTGAGTGAATCTTACAAAAATGTTGTTAGGCAAGGAAGTGGGCACAATGATTACATACTCAATTTTCATGAAATTTTTATAGAAATTTCAAAAAAGGCAAAACTCATCTATGCTGATAATGAGGATAGTGGTTGCCTTTGGGGAGAAGAGGAGGGAGTGTTCGAAGAAGGCTTCCAAGAACCTGTTATATTCCATTTCTTGACCTGGCCAGTGATAACATAGGTGTGTGTGTTTTGTGACAATACATTTCATCTGTATCAATTATGATTTGTTCACTTTCCTGTAAGCTTTAAAAGAAGTGGTTGTTAAAGGAATAGAAGACATGTAGTAGGTCAATTCACACAGAACCAATGGGACATTCTCCCTGCAAATGTCTTATCCTTGTTGGGGATGGGCTCTGGTCTAAGTATGCTTCCTTGCCTTGCCCCAACCAAAAGAATAAAACAAGTGATCATGCTGGGAGGCCTAGGGAGATGTGGAAGGAGAGGTACAAGGGACTGCAAGCTTTCAGGACAAGTCTTTGGTATTATTTAACTATGTGCATGTATTTCATTAATAATACTTTAATATAGACAAAAATAAATAATAAATATATACAGCCATAAAATTGAGATTATAACTTCTGCCCTTGGCAGAAGGCAGAGAAAACAGAAAGAATTAGCCAGAATTTTAAAATTAAACCATCATTAAAAAAAAAACAACTGTTATTGTCACATTTGGATATGTGAACTATATAAAATTTTGCTCATTTTTGTTTTTAAGATTAAAGGAGGTTTAATCTATTTTACCTAAGAATTCAATATTTTATTTCTCAGTGGCAACAATAATTTCCATTTAGATAGAACTTTTAAGAAATTAAACATCATTTTACAGAGAATTCCATGGAAAGAACCTGCCAAGGCTCCCCGTGGTTGTAAGGGCAGCCACCCTCAGGCATCACGGTCCAGACAGGACCCTGACAAGGCGGCTTTATTCCTGAAATGCAGGGACCTGATCCAACAGGCTGGAAATTGTGTTTCTTTTTTTCCCAGCTGAGGCACTTTACCTCCACAGGCCCCTGTTTTCCTGTCTCCTCACTGGGAATGTCACCTCGCTGAGATGTGATAAAAACCAATGACATCATGTCTAATCAGGGCCCCAGCAGCCCTTCAGGAAGCAGACGCATGTCCCAGCAGAGCTGGGGGCATTTTTCTGCTGCGCCAGCTTGGGTTTGCTCAAGCAGCCCTCAGGGCCTAACACTTGAGGCTGCATTCATGGATTTTCCAATGACCTTGGCCATTAACTGGCACCCAGCGCTTTCTGCATCTATAGCTGAGTTACAAGGCCACAGTCTTCCAGGGCTGCAGGTCTGGCCAAGAAAAAGTGACCAGTGGTTTCTGTGAGTGCATGTTTCACAAAAGAAACTTTTTGGAGAGCAACCCAGGAATCGCCACTGGTGCCTCTAATGAGGGACTTAGGTCTCAAACAAAGGAGGAAAAGCTGGTTTGGGGGTCTCTGGCTGGTGAAAACCCTTCTTCTATCTTTGCTCAGGTAGCATCCCCTAAGAAAGCCTCAGGGTGAGAACTTCCCAGCCAGCCAGTTCCACAGAGACAGACAGCCATGGAGACTGTTCTGGGCTAGGACTCAGAAGACTTGTGTTGTAGTCCCAACTGTGTGTTGTTGTGTGACCCCTCAGAGCATCATATTTTGGGTTCGTTTTTTGTTTTTTTTTCCTCCAGGATTCAAAGTTATATAGAAACAGTTAGCATAGTTCCTTGCACAAAATAAATGCATATTAACACCTGATCGGTGCATAGAGGTGAAACAATAGTGTATAATTTGATGCGCTAGGTCTTTCTGGGTTCCTTTGGTATGTGTTCGGTTCCCCTGGCTTGGATACTGTGCCACTTGTCCCTGAGATGAATCTGACCTCCTTTTAAGTCTAGGCATGCCTCTGGAAATCTGAGAAGGAAACCGCTGAGCTGTTTGTATGTTTTTCGTAATGTAAATAAAATGCATAGATCTTACGTGTACAGTTCAATGTGTTTTGACAATTGTATACACCCAGATAATCACTACCTCAATAAAGACATAGACTATTTCCAGCATTCCAGAAAGTTCCCTCTTGCCCTATATCTGCCAATCCTCACTGTGCTCCAACCCAGAGAAGTACTGTTCTGATTTCTATAAACAGAGATTAGTTCTGCCTCTTTCAGAACTTTGCATAAATGGAATCATTCAATCAATCTTTTGTGTCTGGCTTCTGTTACTTTAATATTTTTTTTTAAATTATTCCAGAGTGTTGTATGTATCAGTGGTTTGTCCTTTTTTATTACATAGTATGAATATACCATAGTCTCCTTTTGATGAACCAGGGGTTGTTTTAAATTTGCAATAAAGCTACTTTGTACATTCTTTTGCAAATCTTTTGTGGACATGTTTCCACTTCTCTTGGGTAAATATTAAGGAGTGGAATTGCCAGGACATAGGGTAGGGATATGGTTTCCTTTGAAAGAGAGGGCCAAGCAGTTTTCTGAAACAGTTGTGATATTTTCTACTGAATAGGTGGGAGAGTTCCAGTTGCTCCACATCCTCACCAACAGTTGATGTGTTTAATCTTTTGCTTTTTAGCCATCCTGGTGGGTATACAGTGGTTCTCATTTACATTTCCCTAATGACAAAACGGTCCCTCAGGACCTTTCACATGCTTGTTAGTCATTCATAAACCATCTTTTATGAAGTGTCTGTTCAAGTTTTTTGCTGCTTTTAGTTGGTTTACTTGTCTTTATATTATTGATTGTAGGCATGATTACACATTCTGGATACAAGTCTTTGCCAGATATATGTATTACTAAATATTTTCTCACAGTCTATGGCTTGTCTTTTCATTTTCTTAAGGATACTTTAATGAGCAGAAATTTTTAATTTTGATGAAGTCCAATTTATCAACTTATTTTATGGTTAGTGCTGTTCGTGTTCTAAGAAATAGTTGCCTATACCAAGGTCTTGAAAATATTCCTTTGTGTTTTCTTCTAGAGACTTTCCAGTTTTGGCTTTTACATTTAAAGCTGTCATCCCCGAGCTAAATTGGGGGCTTGGATTCATGTAGCTGCAGCAGTCTGTTGTGCATTGGGGCTGCCGGAGGACCAGAAAGGGCTGAGGTTAGAGAAAAGCCATGAGTAACTCCAAGCTAAGAATTTAGACTTTACTCTAACAACAAAGAGTTATCTTTGAAGGGTTTTAACCTGGAAGGGACATGACCAGATAAGGGTTTTGAAGAAATAATCCTGCTGCAGTGAAGATGATGGGTTGAAAAGACACTACCTGAGGCCAGGGGATCTGCCCTTTTGATTTGTTTAAAAACTCAGGCCGAAAAAGATGAGGGGAGAGGAGATGGGGCCCCAGCAAGGGGCCTCCAGGGCTCTGACCGGGCTGTAGGTCCTGCTGTGACAGCCGCTCAGTGGCTGCGGAGTGGCAGCCAGCAGATGTGTAGGAGTCAGGGCAGGCTGTCTTGTCCACATGACTGGCCTGGCAAAAATCACTTGGGGTCTCAGCTTTGCCATCTGTGTAACTGGGATATATTAGTCTATACCTCACAAGGTTTAGGAGGAGTAAATGAGATGACATCTATAAGGAGTTTATCTCAGCACCTAGCACATAGTAGGCACTCATGACATGTTAGCTATTATCTCAAAGCAAAGAGGCTACAACTGGATCAGAAAGTGGGGTACAGTTTGGGGTGGGTGGATGGGAGGTCAAGCTGGGAAGAAACCCTGACCCTCTGCGGGTAGTACTGGGCCTCCTTCTCCGACGGCGTGGACAAGTGGTTAAGGGAATCTGGATACTTTGTCCCGAAGGGAGAGATTTGAAGTTGTCCAAAGGAAAAGGAGGAGTCAAGGATGACCCCCAGGATTCTGGAGCTATTCACTGAACAGAGCAAAGAATGGACTGTAGGTAAGATGACAACTTAGAATTAGAGGTTCCAATACAAGAGGGTTGCCATTGGTGCTTGTAGATCTTAGGAAAGAGGTCTCACCTGGAGATACAGCTTTGGGAGTCACCAGTACAAAGGAAGAAGTTGAGGCAAAGAGTGGGAGAGTGGGTAGAGAGGAATCCAAGGGTCCAGGGTAAAGCCCTGGCCAGTGTGGATATTTAAGAGTCAAGTAGACGAAGATGTTCTGAAAGGAGACCAAGGAGGCTGACTGGAGAGGTGTGGGTGAAACAGGGAACAGCAGCATCATAGAAGCCTGGAAGCTGTTTCCAAAATCAAGAGAGACATCAAAGAGCTATCCCATAAGTTAAGGACTGAGAAATGCCCCATTGGCTTTGGCTACATGGAGGTCGTTGATGAGCTCAGCTGTGTCTGCAAACAACATGGCAGTTGTTTGGGGAATGCCTACTGGGTAAGAAGGTGGAGACAGCAAGGTAGACTGCTCCAGCAAGCAACTGGGCTTAGAAGGAAAGGAAATACATAATACATGATTAGTTAAAGGGAGATCTGAGGTTGAGAGTATTTTATTCTATTTTAAGATGGAAGAGCCCTGAAGAAGTTGAATTACTCAGAGAAAGAGGACCCAGGAGGGAAAGGAAGCTCCTCTCATTGGGGGCAGATAAGAAAATGGGCATGAGAGAGAGAGGTCCCCAGGAATCAGCAGAAAACATATAGAAGCAAATGAGCATGGGACAAGCAGGGGAAGGGAAAGCGTACACAAACACAAAAACCTCCACACAAATACCAATCTATGTTCATAGACAGGGCCACAAGGACACTTCTGAACTTGGGAGAAACTGAAGCCAAATCCAAATAGGATAAAACTCATGGTCTGTACAAAGCTGGCTTCTTCCCTGTTGGAATAACAAGCATTTAAGCTCTTTTGCATTTAGGCCTCAACCCCACCTTTTAGCACGCAGCAAATTATTTGTGGCTGAACTGACTCGTTGCTTTATGTGTTTTTAGGAAATTTTCTTCATCAGTATTTTCAAAGAATATCATATATGAAAACATAATCTTGTTTAAAGTTTCAGTTGGGAAAATTAAGCCATACAGATTCGTAATGGAAAGAAATGTTCACTTATGTTAATCCGGAAGCAGAGGGGAATGGGCAGCAGATCTGTTACATGTTTTTTGTGTGTTTGTCAGGCAGCGGCAGAACTGACATTAACAGCAAACACTGAGGAATTTTTCCTCCCATCAGCACCCTCCTCATTAGTTGCCCTTAACTTTCATGGAAAAAGTTTCCCTTGAAGTGTTCCACCATCTGAGTCAGCCTTGGAGTGAATCTTTTGGGGAAAAAGTGAGCTAAAATTGCTTCAACTGCTTTTGACTGATGGGATATTGAAAAACACACACACTTTCTTTCTTTTCAAGAGAGGGAAGAAAAAAATTGACCTATTTTTACACTCACGTAACTCACTAACAGTAAAGCTGTAAACTCAAAACTTGGCAAGGCTGGGGCTGACATCTTGGAAGAGGCAAAACCAGCTGGCTCCAAAGGAAAAGGCCACAGCCATCACAAATTTAAAGATTCTGCATCTGAGCCTACAGAGCGAAACATTTCCTAACCAGAATTTCAGCAAACCTCATTCTAGGAGCCCCACCAAAAAGCTTCGGGTATGTTGCCAACTGCCATTTCTTTTCATTAAAAATAAGCCAGGGAATAAAAAATTAAAAAGAAGCCGAGAGCAAAGCAACATTTATCACCCAGCAGCACGATGGCAAAACGACAAACTCCTGAGTCTCAACTTCAAAGATTTAAGCTCCTGCAGACATACTAACTGACTCTGGAGACAACTGCAGTTTTTCTGGACTGATATGGGTATTTAAAATCTGCATCTGAAGGCACAAACAGTAAAATCTCAGGCACCAGGAGACTAAATACAGAGACCATGAAAGGCGTAAGGAGGCCAGAAGATTTGATTCTCCCAAGGACCCCTAAAAATCCAGACATGGTAGATCCCCCATTTTTAAAAATGGCTCAAATGTGTCCAAGGACAAATTGTGATGCCAACAATCTAACAGGAAAAGGACAGACTTGATGTAGTTCATCAGCAAGAGATGAGCTAGTCCTCCCACCACCTGCATGGCTGGAGGGGAACTCTACATACCCATAGGGTTTGGAGTGAGCTATACCCTGAGGAGAGGAAGGGCCAGAAAGTAAATAGAACAGGGGGTTTGGAATCACAGGACCCAGCTCTGACCATTCCTGCTGGAGCAAGTTACCAAAGAAGAAGCCTCAGTTGCTTCTTCGCAGGGCCCTTGGCAGGAGCCTCATGTAGTTGTAGCGGTAGTAGAGGCACCAGAACTACACATTCTGGTTCTGCCATTTATTTCTTGCACTTTAGGCAGCCCCAACTTCTTCTAGCCTCAGCTCTTTCATCTGTCACATGCGAATGATGGTGATGACACCCAGTTTATCCAAAGTGCGCTCATTTGATCCCCTATGTTCCCTGCTGGCTCCTGGGGGGAGTCCCCCCTCCCAGTGTTAGGGATTGTGCTAGTTTGGATATATTATGTCCCCCAAAACTCCATGTTCTTCAATGCAGTCTTGTAGGGGCAGGCATATTACTGTTGATAAGGCTGGAATGTTGGATTAAGTTGTTTCCGTGGAGATGTGACCCACCCAACTGTAGGGGATAACTCTGATTAGATAATTTCCATGAAGGTGTGGCCCTGCCCATTTAGCACAGGCTTTGTTTAGTTAACGGAGCACCATAAAAGCTCAGACAGAAGGAGCTTGCTGCTGTAGCTGAGACAGACACTTTGAAGATGGTCATTGTAAGCTGGCACTGACATTTTGGAGAACACCATTTTGAAACGCAACCTGAGAGCAAGCAGACGCCAGCCACGTGCCTTTGCAGCTAACAGAGGTTTTCCAGACGCCAGTGGCCTTACTCCAGTGAAGGTACCCTATTGTTAATGGCTTACCTTGGACACTTTATGGCCTTAAGACTGTAAGTTTGTAACCAAATGAACCCCCTTTATAAAAGCCAGTCCATTTCTAGTGCTTTGTGTAACAGCAGCATTAGCAAACCCTAACAGGGATCAACTAAGAAATATGCAAAAGAGTTTGAAAATCCTATATAAGTATTAGTTTATTTTGATCATTATATGCTACATGAATATGTAATATATAAAACCCATGATGATACATATTGCATGACTTTATTCCCAATGGTGGGAGTATGCTGAGAGCTGTTTCTCTCTCCCGTCAGTCAGGCCCACCGCAGGTTCCTTGCCACCCGGTTTGCATATGGGCACCCTGGAGTCACAGCTGCCAGGGCTCTCAGCAGGCAGCATGGAATCCCCGGGACAGCAGGGAGCCCAAGCATCATTTTGGTTTTGGCTCATTGGCAATGCCATTGCCTCGGCAGTGGGGAACTCTCAAGACCGGATATTGTGGAACAGCCTGGAAAAGATCCTGCTCCCCTCATTTCCCCACTGCCCTTTCCTGCCTTACAATGTGTCCTCTGGCCCCAGCTCCCCTCCGCATCCCTCAACTCACAACGTGGCCCTGCTCCAGCTCCTGAATGTCACCTTTTCAAAATCTCTCTGTCTAGACATCCCACATGTTCTCCCAGCATGGTCCAGACTCCAAACCTTCGTCATCGGGTCCGGGAAAAGTGAACCTGTTATTCCCTAAACCGTTACAATCCATCTCATATGCATTTGTGCCTGGAACCATTATCATCTGTTTCAAACAGAATTTATTAAGTGGGAAGAGATTCTTGGAGACTATCAGGCAAATTCCATTTTTTTCTGTGTCTAAAGTAAAAGGTCTCTCAGACCAGCCTGGTTTAGATCTGACAACCGTGTCAAATGCCTCAGCCTTCTCTTTTTCCCCGACGGCATGAGATCAAAGGGAATAGCTGTGGCCTTGTTAAACACAGTCAGTAATGTCAAAATCCTTCAGGGGTTTGGCCCACATTTTTGAGAAGCTGAAGAGGGCCATGGGGTGAGCCTCTCCAGAATGAACAAATGGAGGTAGTGCAGTGCTGGATCAAACTTTGCGTTTACCCTCTAGCCACTCAACAAGGATCTCAGAGTGTGTGTGCCTGGGGTATGTGTTTGCCCCATACAGTGCTAATGGCTGTGGCAAAGGGACACGAGGAGCTCCCAGCCTTCCAGCAGTTCACAGTATACAATAAGCAAGCTTTGAGTGCCTGCTGTGTACAGTGTGTTGTATGAGGCACCATTGGGTGGGGCTGGGAGGAAAAACATAACTAAGATTTGTTTGCCCCCAGGGTGCTGATCATTTAGGTGATATATGCAAGTACCGACTGGAGAGGTAAGGCTAACATACAAACAGCGGTTAATTAGCCATGCAAAATACTACAGTCTGATGAAGTGTAATGAATAGTGTAGACCATATATCACTGTAATTGTGTTTTTTGAGCAGAATAAAGCAAGCTCAGATGGGCAGGGAAGAGGGATGCGTCCTTGAAGAGTAGGAAGGATTTAGATTTGTGGGTGCAACCAGGGGGGGCCCTTCAGCAGTGCCTGTCTGGCCTTGAGCCCATCTGAGTGTCCATACATCCCTGCCTCCAACACAAATCTAACTGCAATCTATTGATAAATAAGGTCATTTTTGCTGAAGATTTCCCAAGGAGATAGAAGAAACATTTCCCTCACACCCCAAACAGCGAAACCTCTCCCTGAACTCCTTTTGAAGATACAGCTCTGATCTTTCTCCAAGTTTCTGTTCCTACAGAGGCCCCCAAACAATCTCCTCTTTGCTGTTCTCCAGGCTGCCAAGCCACATTCCATTTCAGAGTCCCTTCAGCTCTCAGATACCATTTAGCAAAGGGAAAGCCTGGTGACTGGACAGGCCAGGCCACCTCGTGCCCCTCAGGGAGCTGCTGGCCTCAGCTCGTGCTGCTGCACGGGGCGGAGCCGTGATGCCGCTCCAGGAAGGGGACACAGCAAAAGCAAAAGCGGGGAGGCAGGACGTACAGGGAAGGGGGCAGCTGCCCGGCTACAGAGGAGGGACCGGGGAACAAGGCGGCAGGCTGGGGCCAAGCATGAAGAGCGCTGGGCTGTGGGATTTGTATTTGCCAGTTACCGCAACATTCACACCCTCTGTGCTCCACAGAGACTGGAGGCAGCGGTGTAGGCCAGCAGGTTCCACAGTGCCTCGTTTCTCTCCACCCCTGGTTTCAGTGTGAGCATTTTCCCAGCAGGTCTGCTGCCTCAGTGCCACCCGGGGTTGCTTCTCCCGCGCCCACAGCAGCCCCGTCCCGGCGTTCAGCCGGCGGTGCCAGCGTGGCTCAGCCCCGTGCTCATCCGCGGCTCAGCCCCGTGCTCATCCGCGGCTCAGCCCCGTGCTCATCCTGATGTTATTCCCAGGTCTGCCTTCCCTTCCGAGCCTAAGTTCCTCCATTGCCTCAGTCGCCTGGTGCCTTCTGTGAGCGCCTAATCGCGCACAACCACGTGAGTGCACGGGAGCTGTGGGCGGGAGGTAGGGGGCCTTTCTGGGCTTCAGTTTCCTCACCTGTAACATGGACCAGGCAGACGCAACTGTCTCCCCAATTTGAAGATTCGAAGGATCTTTAAATAATTGTCACCTCTTCCTGGAGTGGGTGTTCTGACAAAAAATGGGGAGGGAGGGTGGGAAATGGTGCCTTAGGGTCACTGTAGGATCCTGGACGAGGCAATCCCAGCAGAAACCCAGGCTTTCCTGACCACTGATGGAAGCAGGAAGCAGAGCCCCAGCATCCCCCAAGGAACTGGGGAGTCTGAGCTGCTCCCAGTCTCCCCTGACCCCGACTGCCCTGTAGAGAGAGGCGGCCGCAGGGCCCGTGGCACATTCCCCCGGCCTCCGCGGCCATCCTCCTCGTCACCCCCAGGTGGCGCTGCAGGACCGCAGCCCAGGGGCCCTGCTCGGTGCCCTTTCTGCAGAGAAGGGACCCAAGAGGCCTGAATTCAAGGCCTGGCCTCCTCCAGCACACACACCAGACACACCAGACACACCAGACACACCACACACACCACACAACCACACACACCACACACACCATACACACCACACATAACACATACACCAGACACACCAGACACATCACACACACCACACACACCACACATAGCACACACACCACACACACCACACAACCACACAACCACACACACCACACACACACCACACAACCACACACACCACACATACCACACACACCACACATACCACACATACCACACACACCACACAACCACACATACCACACACACCACACATAGCACACACACCACACACACCACACAACCACACATACCACACACACCACACATAGCACACACACCACACACACCACACAACCACACACACCACACAACCACACACACACCACACACACCACACAACCACACAACCACACACACCACACACACCAGACAACCACACACACCACACACACCACACACATCACACACATCACACATGCCACATGCACACCACACACACACAACACATCACACACACTGTGCACACCATGCACACTGCTCACCACACACACAATACACTTACTATACTCCATACACATACCACCTACCATGTACACATACCACTCCCACTATACACACACCACACACACACACACTATTCCCACTATACACATACACCACACACATACCACACATGCACCACACTCCACACACACACACCACTGTAACAGACCACACACACATACCTGATGATCCAGCTTCTACATGAACACTTGTGGAGACAGGAGGCCCCAGATCATAAAGCACCCTGCTTGTCATCCAACAGCTTATTCCTCTATCAATGTGAAATCTGCCCTCTATAACTTCTACCCTCTGGTCCCAATTCTGCCTCTGGAGCTATGCATAAGGGCCTCCCCACTGTTCCTCAAGACAGAATGAACCTATCTCACTTACCCACCACTGCCTACAGGGGGGCTGTGGGGGCAGCAAGGCAACCAGCCACACTCCTCCCTCGGAAGTCACCCCAGAGCACATGGCCTTCTGTCCCTGCACTGCCCTGGCTGGTGCCTGCTCAGGGGCCCCTCCTTCTTTTCTGGGCTCTCGTCCTCAGCCTCCTCCACCCCAGGCCTTCATGGATAAACAGGGCTGGCAGCAAGAGCAGGAGATATGTCCCAACAAGATCATGGGATGGCTTTGATGGATGGATCCCCAGATTTCCTGAAGGTCTCCTAAATATTGATCTAATTCCCTCTGTTCCTCACAGCTTTACTGCTAGTTTAGAATTTTGGGGGCCTTCTCAAGGAAGAAATTGGCCCTGGAGGGTGACTCAGGCCTTTCAGCTGAGAGCTGGTGAGAGGCGACAGAATCCATCTCAGTTTCAGGGCTCAGGACCACCCTAGAGCCCGGAGAGAGAGTCTGCTGAGCGAGTCACAGGGCACGTCCCGTCCCCTCCACAGAGCAGTTACAGACGTTACCTCATCTCTCCAAGGCGAGTCTCTGGCTCTCCAGAACTGGAAGGGAAAAGTCTCCTTCCTCCCCCTTCCCCCTGCCTCCCACCCCCACCTCAGTGTGGAGCAGCAAAGCATGGAGCCTGGGGAAGGGCACAGTGGGTAGCCTGAGGGTGCCCACAGCAAGGAGTAAATCCACCTGGACCCCACCCCCAGCACCCACTGCTCCAGAGAAAGGGTCCCCTCAAGCCAGAGCCAGGCCTTGCCTCTCGGGGGAAAGAGGTGGTCTCTCTGCCAAGAGCGAGGGTCCCTGGCCCAAAGGCTGGGGCAAATGGGAGTGCCAAGTCTTTGGTTGGATCCCACGTCTCCTCCTCCCTGTGTCTGGCATTTGTGTCTGGCTTAGTTGTGGATCTTCACAGTCCTCTACAGCCTTCGTCTGTAGCCTTCTTAGGACAAGGACTATTATATTCATTTGGTGACCCTCAGAGACCCTAAAGCAGGCAATGTCCTGCATGTAACAGTTGCTCAGTAAGTGACAAGTTAAATGGGCTGGAATGAATTAGAGCTGCATGGAGAGAATGAGGAAGGACATTGCGCTGGAGCCCAGGAGATGGATGGCAGGCCAGGGGCCTCGCCCACACCCAGGCACCACTGTCCATAACTGTGGCCACCAGAGGCTGTGTGAGGCAGAAGCACAGCTAGGGGTGTGAGGGGGGCTGGCACACACGTCCCCAGCCGCCCTCTGGTTGTGCTTATGCGACTGGATCAGGGCCAGCTGCCATTGCCCCCTGTTGGTGCAGAATGGCCCACACAGCAGGGTGGGTGGGAGATGCTTCTGGAAAAGAGCCCATCTCTTGGGGTGCAGTGGCGCCCACTGACTCAGCCTACTGTGGCTTTCCTTCCTTTCACAGGGTCTATTATTGGTATCTCCCACTCATCTTTAAGACAGAAAAGGAGTCTTTGAAAACCACAAGAAAGGCGGGAGGTGTGGTGGAACTCCAGAAGCCAACTCCCTCTGAAGTCACTGATCTCCAAACAGGAAGACTGGTCTTTCCTGTTTAGACATCTTTTCTGGGAAAAGGAAATCAAGACTGAAGTAACAATAATAATTACATAAACCTATGATATGCTAACATCACCAGTATCAAAAATGGTTCTGTTTGTGTAGAACCCGCCAAGGGTAGAGTTTGACTGTAGGTTGTGGTGGGCAGCTGATGAGCTGTGGGTTTTGGAAGGCTTGACTAGAGAGGCAGATCTGTTAGGGACTCCTCTAGATGCGGGAGGGACCCCCATGATAGGTGGGAAAGGGCCTTTGGGTAGAGGGGAAAGCAGCCTGGAAGAGAAAAGGAGTGTGAACTTTGTTCCCAGCCCTGGTTCAAATCCCAGTCCCAGTTCATTGAGCCACTGAACTTCTCCCAATTTCAGCTTCCTCCACACTAAGATGGAGATAATAGCCCACTTATATTATCTTGGAGAGGAAACTGGCAGAATGTGTGGCACATATTCCCTCTACCCTTGAACCATTTCTTGCACACAAGTGGCAGACGCCAACTTGAAGAAATGCATAGACAAAAGTACAGGCTTTAACCTTAAGAAGAGAAGGGTTGGGACAAAATGAGACAGAGGAACGTAGTTTCCAGTGGGAGAAGAGATCTCATATGGGGGCAATAAGTCCTAGGCCTGATTCAGCTCCCCTTATGAGCTGATCACTTCACCCAGAAAAGGCCTCATCACCTGTGTCAGGGCTAGTCAAACAGCCTCCTAACCCAGACCCACTTGTGTGGACTTGACTCAAGTTCATTCCATAAACGTTGATTGTGAGTCAGCTCCATACAAGGCCATGTGCTTGACAATGTGGTTCTGTATACACAAAGGGAACAAGGAAAAGAGAATGTGAACCAGTCCATGTAATGCAACAGCAGCTGGGAGGAGCAATTCCTCCGCTAGGCCTTAGCTACTGATAGGGGCCATGGCAAAAGAGTTTAAATTAATAGAGTACTAGAGGGAATTTTAGTTAAATACCAGACAGCATTTCCTGGGTGTAAGGATTGTGCAAAGAGATTTTGTTTGTTTGATTTCTTTCCGTTTTTTTTTTTTTGGGGGGGGGCGTTTCAACTTGAACCACATTTATGGAGTGAACTAACAAAGAAGGAAACTGAGGCAAGATGGGACAAAGTGTCCATCCCCAAGTTCAACAGAGCAAGTTATTTGCAAAACCAGAGAGCTATCGATGCCCAGATTGATTCAGGTTAATTTTGGCTAGTGTCTATTCACAGTAAGCAAATTGGTTCTGCAAACAAACAAACAAAAAAACTCTATATTTAAAAAAAATTAACTGCTGATATCTTCAAGAGACACCATTAAGACGTCAAAAACAGCATTTACTGAGCCTAACAAATTGTGAGAAAAAAATAGGGTGGCTAATTGTTGAGCTATAAATATTTAACACACTGCTGATGAACTTGAGGCTTTTTTTTTAACCAGTACAGTTGAATAAATAAACTGTTGCATTTAGAAGACAGACATTAACCCAGGCACACGCTTCTAATTTGCCAAGTGCTGGTGCGCTCAAAGCGCGCACACCCCTGCCCGTATTCACAAATACGTGCCGCCCCCGCAGTACATGGCGCGCGGGTCCTGCCCAGCCCGTGGCCGCGCTGTCATTTGCTGTCTCCCCAAGCCCACAAAAAGTAAAATGTCTCTTTTCAAAGAAAGACGGGACCGCCGAGGATGGGGTGTGAGACAACAAAATGGCGTGGGCACTTGCTGCCCCTGCGACTGTGGTCCCGGTCCCGGCGCTGTCCCCTCCCGGGGCCGCGGTCACCACTGGTCACTCGGGCTCCTCCCCAGCGGCGCCCCTCACCCAGAGACACCCTCCCAGCCCTGCAGGCCGTCAGTTTGGTTCAACACTCCCAAGGCCCCTCGGAAGCCAGGAAGTTTGCTCTCCATACGCTTCTATCTTGGGAGCTGGGACTCAGCCCTGGAATTTTACAAGCCTGGGAGAAATTGGCGGGACTGCAGCACTTTCCCTTGCCCCTGCCTCCCCCATCCCTCCAGGTCCCCTGGACAGAGGGCCCCAAACCCCTGGAGCAGCAGGCAGACTGCAGGAAAGCAAGCCCCCCACCACTGACAGCTGGGGAGAGCCGGGAGAGGCAGCGCCCACCAACTGAAGAGCAAAGCATGCGGCAGCATAAACTTTCCAGAGGGCCGTAATGCAAGGAGAGGTTAAAATCTTCGTGACTTTGTGTGTGTGTGTGTGTGTGTGTGTGTGTGCAGAATTATACAATTTATAATCTGTCAACTAGATTATCTGAGAAGATTCCTTTAGCTGATTATAGGGCAGAATCAACTGACCTCTGTAGAGAGAAGACTACTGACTGTAAAGATACACTGTAGCAGAATTATTATGCACCACCACCACCACCATCGCTAGCATGTGGTTTCCATTGGCACCGGGATTTTTGTGTTATCCACTCCTCTATGGCCAGCACATAGAACAGAGTGCCTGGCCCATAGTAGGGGCTCAATAGATGTTTGTTGACTGAATGACTGACTCCATCTTACAGCTATATGTCCTCAGACATGGGGTGGGGCGTGCAAAGGAAGAGAATGTACAAAGCTTCCCCTCTGTCAAAAAGGAGGTAATGAGGTTCAGTCATGCCTGGCAGGTTATAAATTTTGCCTCATTTGTAGATTTGGTCAGATGAGAGCTGGGCAAGAGTGGTTTTAGCCTAATCTGTAAATTTTCACCCTCTTTTGCTGCTGCATGTCATATCCATCTGTAGCTTCCTAGTGGCACTGCTGTCTTCACCTGCTCCCCACTCCCAAACCTGCTCTTTTTTCCTGAATCCTCCCTTCTTTGTTGGCACCTCTATTCTTACCGTTACCAGACTTTCGTTAATAAATACATGTTTCATAAACCTAAAAAAAAAATGAAAGAAAAAAAGAAAAAAAAAGGAGGTAAAAGTCTAATTCCTACTGACTGAAAACCCAAGGCACTATCTTCACATTCTTACTTCAGTTCTTCAAATCCTGTAAAGGGAGGATAACTGCTACATCAGGAAGGACTTCAGCTAGACATTAATAAGAACTTGTGGTTTCTCCCTTAGCGTAGCTGCTGCATGGGTGACATTCACACGTTTTCCACTGACAGGTGTCTGTGGCAGCTCCAGGGAAGTCCTATGGAAGGAAAAGAATCCTGATGTCATGAGAGTGAGCCATTGGCCAAACTTATAGGAATCAAGTATTTCAAACATCCCAGATTCATATTAACTTGTTCTCCACTTGGCAATAATCATAGAATTTTAGAACTAGAGCAAGGCTTTGCAACCTTGGGACTACTTACATTTGGTACCAGATAATTTTTGTTGGTGGGGGTGGGGGCTGTTCTGTCATTGTAAGATGTTCAGCAGCATCCCTGACCTCTAGCTACTTGATTCCCAATAGAAACCCAAAATGTCTCTAGACATTGCCACATGTCCCCTAGGGAAATAAAATGTTCCCACCACTGAGCTAGAGGGAATTTAAAGAACTTTTATTTTACAGATGGGGAAATAGGTGCTTGGAGAGATTGAGTGAGTTACTCAATGCCATAGTAAGATGTCCATTAGCAGAACTCAGGGAAGCAGAAAACTCTTTTTTTCCTTTATGTATTAGTAAAGGACATGGTAGATGCTAGATGCCTGTTGGCCAAATAAATGCAACAGTGCACCCACCATTCCTGCCTGGTTTGTCCCCAGGGAATAGGGCAATGATGCTTCTCATACTTGGTGGATGGCTGGGGCAAGAAAGGAAAGACAGAGAGCTTTCCCTCAAGCAGGGAAGCCATCCCTCTGCTGAGGACAAGCCCTGACTTGGAGTCCCAGAGGTGGCTGGAAGACTGCATGACAAAAGTTCTGTGGCTATGTATCCCTTAGCTCAGGGTTTCAAAGTTTCATTCAGTTGGGCGGCAGCCCCACCCCAAGAATGACACATATGGTGGGTTGAATTGTGTCCCCCCAAAAGATACATTCAAGTACTAACCCCTGGTTCCTATGAATGTGACTTTATTTGGAAATAGGGTCTTTGCAGATATGATCAAGTTAAGATGAGGTCATACTGGATTAGGGTGGGCCCCAAATCCAGTGATTACTGTTCTTATAAGTGAAAGGAAAGATTTGGATACGGAGACACACAGGAGGGAAGTGAAGATGGAAACAGAGGTTGGAGTGATGCAGACAGAGCTAAGGAAAACCAAGGACTGCTGGGAGCCACCAGAAGCGAGGAAGAGGCAAAGAAGGATTCTTCCCTAAGAGCCTTCAGAGGGAGCATGGCTCGCTCACAAATTGATTGCAGACTTCTGGCCTCCAGAGCTGTGAACAAATGAATTTCTGTTAATCAGGTGGTTTGTGGTAATTTGTTACAGCAGCCCTATGGAACTATTACAATCCTCTTGCATTTCTAGTTATGACAAATATTTATGTTTTTCTCCTATCGTGTAGAGCTGTTGTTGGGAATCGCACAGGACTGCACTGCCTTGTTCTCCTTATCCCGCAGTAGAGCTTTGTGAGTATTCTTAGCTGTGGCAGGTGCATGGAAGGGACGGGTGACAGCTTCAGGCCAAAGTGGTTAAGAGACAGAGGTGTCCTCCCTTCTTTGAGGGTTAATTTCATGTGTCAGCTTGGCTAGGTTCTGGTGTCCATTTGTTTGGTCAGGCAAGCACTGACTTGACTGTTACTGAAAGGCTATTTCATGGAGTTAAATTGTCAGTGAATTGATTGTGTCTGTATCTGGTTACTTCCACGGTCAACAATTGCCTTCAGCAATGAGGGGAGCCTTACTGAATCAGTTGAAGGCATTAAAGGGACAACACGTGATTTCAGCAGTCAGGAAGGAGAATTTCTATCTCTACTTCAGCCAGCCAGCTCCTCCTGGGAATTCATCAAAACCTCCTTTGGAGTTCCCAGCTTATACCTGCCCTATGGAATTTGGATTTGCCAAACCCAACAGTCACATGAGCCATATCCTACAATAAATCACAAATTTTCATAAAATATCTCCTGTTGGTTCTGTTTCCCAGGAGAACCGTGGCTGATACACCAATGTTCTCTCTCTCCACCCACCAGCTGGATGGAGAAAACACCAAGACTTAGAAGGAGGCAGAGCCACAAGATGGAAGGAGCCTGGATCCCTGCATGACCACGTGGAGGACTGATTCGCCAGGAGCATCCTCACTGGGCTGGGACGCACACAAGAAATAAACAGGCATTATGCTAAGGCACCAAGAACTCAGAGTGCATCTGTCATAGAGCCCGCATTACATTAACCAGTATACCAGGCCATAAGGAAACAACTCAAAGAGGAGATTTTAGATTTCAAATGGTCTTTGTTGAGGGAAAATAGCCATTGATGGGCCAGAAGAATGTGGCTGCTCAGATTGGCAGAGACCTTCAGCATCTCCCCTAGATGGTGAGGCTCCAGCTCCTGCTCCTGCAGTGCACCCCAGAGCCGTGTCTGAGAATGTAATACTGACAAGGAGACTTGTGAATGAGTGGTTTACTGGCATGCCCTTGCTTTAGGAAATAAAGCCCCAATCTGACAATCTTATCTTCATCTTGGGATCCCGTATTCAGTTTTTCCACCTACGCCAGAGACACCCTCCACCCCACCGTGCCCCAGCTTGTCTCCTGGACATTTTCTTCATCATAAAAAAAACCTAGTTCTATGGCAACATACAGACTTCTACATTCATAGACAAAAATTAATAATCCAGACTGTGGTGCTTGTATTTGTTTATTTACTGGGTGTTTCTCCCAAGAACAATGACAGGTACACAGCCTAGACCCGTATGACCAAGAGCATCCACTGACGTCATCCTCCCCGATCAAGAAATAAGTCAGTCTCAAAGGTGAAATCCAGCTTCTATTTTTAGAGCCAAATAAAGAAAATTTTGATTACTTTCAGAAGACCCCTTTTGTCTCTGCTTCCAAGGTTTCAGAAATATTTAGGTTCAATCTCAGAGCACCCATATATTTGATAAAGGAAATATTTTAACGAACAGAAAAGACATTTCCACCTTTTCAATTGTCGCCTGCCAGGCAGAAAGCCCAAATGTCAAACTGTCTGCTTCAAAGGTAGACCCTGATGAATGGAGAGTGGGAAGCTCAGAGTTGGCACGCCAAAAAGTTCTGTTTTCCAAATTCTGAGCATTATGCAGCCTGGTACCAGCTGATTTAGGAGACTGTTCCTCAACCCAGATAGACCCATAGCTCATGAGACTCTGAGATCCCAAGAGTGGACATTTTCTCCCCTGTGCCCTGCATGTTGCCAGTTCTTGCTGAGTACCTGCTGATTCAATATTTGCCACTCGGAACTGAGCCAATATCCTCCTCCCACAGCCACACCACCTAATTTCAAGTAAACAACCACTGGAATTGTATGTGGTTTTGGGGTAACCAGTCTTTCATAACCTAACCACCAGTTCTTCACAATTTTACTGTCTTTCTTGGGGCTAAACATAGCGCCACTTAACAGCGTGGCCAGCTCACATACCTGGTCCCAAACCCTATACCCAGACTGGCTTTCTATGACTTCATGGAACCTCTTCTGCCAGACACCTCACCAGTTTCCATGCTGAGAATGCCTACTCTTCCCCTCCACCATCCATCTCCTCAACACCATCTTCCCTAATCACTCCCAGGCTGCCATGGATATTCTC